>RXON01001630.1:0-27740 GCA_009667805.1 Leptobrachium leishanense
GCTCCATAAGACGCACCCACTTTTCCCCCCCACTTTTTGGGGGAAAAAAGTGCGTCTTATGGAGCGAAAAATACGGTAATTGTAGAAGTTCAAAGAAGAAGTGAGATAGGGGAAGTGGGGAAGGCAGGGAAAGAGGTGAGAGGTAGAGAATAAGGGAGAAGAGAGGGGAGAGGGGGAGAAGGAGAGGAAAAAAAATAAAGGGGTGGGAAGGTAATAAATAGGCGTGGAGTGAAAACCCACGACCAGTGCCAGCCGGTCCGACGCACCATCTGCAGAACCATCCCATCTTCGTCTACCACAGGGGGAATGAGACACCATCTCCCTTCATAGAGTCATCGGGATACCTCCCTCCTGCCCCCTCTTAATCGCAAGAAACCCCCCTCCAGAGGAGTCAGTTACCCACAGAGGTCAACTGCTGTTAGAGGCAGTCCACATCGTAGCCTTCTGCTCTCACTGCGTCTACAGTCCACTATGCTGTGATGGCATTTGTGTCAACTCAAGTTACAGTCGACGACGAAGTGAAGCTGAGGAAATGAACTCCAGCCAGTAGTACCAGTTTTGGTAAAATTCCGGAATGGAGTCTTCTCGTGCGGCTATCCGTTCCTCTACACGGCATATCTCATCCACCTGAGATCCATTCCCGAAGTGAGGGGACTGATTGGCATCTTCAGTGCCTCAATATCAGGTGACACGCTGCCAGCAGTAGACGGAAAGCCACCGATTTTCTTGAAAGAGGCCGTTGGCTGGCCCGTGAGCAGAAGGAGGAAAGTCCGAGGTGTATGATCCAACGAGACATCAGTCGCCTATTTGATCACCTCCCCTACCCATAACCAGTTGCAGCTGTGAACAGTACCACCATATGTGGAGGTAGGAGCCAAGGGCCTTCCCACAGCGCCAACACGTGGGATCCGATGTACCCATAAATTGGAACAAGCGGAGTGGCGTGTAGTACCAACGGGTCAGAATTTTATAGGACGTTTCATGGTATCTCACCGCCCGTGTGCCATGGTGTGTCAGAAACAGGATTGTTTTCTTGAAAGAGGCCGTTGGCTGGCCCGTGAGCAGAAGGAGGAAAGTCCGAGGTGTATGATCCAACGAGACATCAGTCGCCTATTTGATCACCTCCCCTACCCATAATCAGTTGCAGCTGTGAACAGTACCACCATATGTGGAGGTAGGAGCCAAGGGCCTTCCCACAGCACCAACACGTGGGATCCGATGTACCCGTAAATTGGAACAAGCGGAGTGGCGTGTAGTACCAACGGGTCAGAATTTTATAGGACGTTTCATGGTATCTCACCGCCCGTGTGCCATGGTGTGTCAGAAACAGGATCGTTTTCCACTCCTTATCCGAAATCGTCAGGTTTAATTCGGTCTCCCAGACACCCATAAAGAGGGGGGATTCCAAAACTCTCGACTAGAGGAGGGAGTATAGGGTGGAAATGCCATGAGACAAAGCGAGTCCGAGAGAACAGAATCGTTCAAAGGGAGAGAGCGAGTGCATCAGTTTGTGTCCTTCCGGGAGGGAGCTAAGATAATGACGAATTTGCCGAAAGTTAAACCTATCCATAAAGGACAATGGTGGAAGGTCAGTGCGCGATGTAAGAGCCTCTGGTGTAGGGATGTGTGCAACGTGTAAGGCGAGGAGTCTATTTCCCTCTACAAGATGACGGCGGAGCGTGGTCCGAACCACGGGGGAGAAAAATGGGTTCGACGTCAGTGGCAGTAAAGGGGAGGGGCTAGATGAAAGTGCATGAGAAAATTTCAAGCGGTCCCATAGGCGTAGAGTGTTCCCCACTAAAGGGTGAGTACGTACCGCCATCGGTATTGCTCGATGTGGCAGCCATGGTACCGTCTACAGCGGTACCGTCAAGTCTGCTCCTTCCAGGTCCAGCCACCCACTCCTACCATCTGCAGAGGACCAGTCAACTAACCGATTGAGCTGTGCTGCCCTATAATATGTGAGTAAGTCCAGTAGCGCCAAGCCGCCTGCCTCCTTCGGTCTATATAAGACCGAAAGGCGCAATCGAGGCCTCCGCCACGCCCACACAAATTTAATAAGTTAATTCCCGTGGATCAAGGGTCCCGCGCACATACAAGGCGTGTCAATCGCTGCCACCTCCAAACGCACTGTCCAATGTTAAATTCGGATTAGATTGTCGGCCTTCCACTTCCCAGCCCGCCCACCCTACCTTCCGCCCCACCCCCTCACCATGAGAACATACCCCCCGCCAACTAGTCCCGTAGTGCCGCCATGCAGCCTCGTCCGTCAAAAAAGGTGCCAAAAAAGGTGCTCTAGTTGAGACCGGGCCACAAAAACTGGTGTAATTCGCGGGTAACGCGCGAAGCACAGAGAGACGGAACCCCCTCCCATAAATGCAGTTGTCCTTCAGGAGTCCAAATCATTACGCGGTGCTAATAAAGAGTAGTGAGAGTCCAATGTCCCCCCGCCCCCCCACGAACCTCCCCGCCCATAATCCTCCCAAACTGACCCCCCTCAATGGAAACAAAGCAGGGAGCAAATCAACAGACACCAGCGCAAGTCCCTTGTTTCCCTGATGCCCTGCACGCGGATGTTATTGCGGCGGGACCGATTTTCCAAGTCGTCCAACCTGCGCCATACCTCTGTGACCATGGAGACATTCTGAAGGTCTCCCGGAGCCAAAGTAGGGCCATTCTGAGCTGCGTCTCGGCCGGGGCCGACCTCCAGAGCTGCCACTCTTGGCTCCAGCGCACCCATATCTTCGCGGGTTGTGGCCAGATCCTGGTTTAGTGACTCCCTTACCGCGTCCAGCAGGTCCTGCACATAATCGCGGGTCGCCAAGCCCTCGATAAGCTCCATTACGCGGTCCGCCATGGATGGTTCAGCGCTAGATTTTGGTGCCTCAAGCCCACGTGTAGGCCACGCGTCTGGCGCGGGTGTAGCCGATGAGTGGAGAAATGTATCCAAAGGTCCCACGAGAGTCTTTCTCGGGGTCCCTGATGTGCTGGGGTCCTCGGGTGACTTTTTCCTGCAACTCATGGTGTCTCAACACGGCTGAAAACTAATGAAAGGCGCGGTGGAGGTACGAAGCTACACTCTCAAGCGTCCATTTTAGTTGCCGTCCAGGCCACGCCCCGTAAATGCACATTTTAATCTTAAACCCCGGACCTGCTAGTCTTGCCGTAAATCCTGTAAATACGAGTTTTACTGTAAATCCTGTAGCTGAGTCTTACTGTAAATCCTGGACTTGTGCTTTTTTTATTTCACATCCCAGACTTGTACGTTTTTACAGTAAATCCCATAAATGTACATTTTAAATCCCGGAACTACAAGTCTAACAGTAAATCCTGTGAACGTGAGCCTTATTGTAAAGCCTGTCCACGCAAATCTTACTTTAAACCCTGTAAATGCAAGTCTTACTGTAAATCTTGTACCTGTGAGTCTTACTGAAAATTCTCCTTTCACTGAGTAAATCCTGGACTTGCACATTTTTATTTCAAATCCTAGACATGTGCGTTTTTACTTAAATCCCTCAAATGCACATTTTAATCTTAATTGCCGGAACCACAAGTCTTACGTTAAATCCTGTAAATATGAGTCTTACTGTAAATCCTGTAAATGTGAGTCTTACTGTAAATCCTGTAAATGTGAGCCTTACTGTAAATCCTGTAAATGTGAGCCTTACTGTAAATCCCGGGCATGTGTGGTTTTGCTGTAACAGTTGAAATAAGAAAGCAACAACTTGCGGTTTGCGAATAAAACTAAAATGTCAGTGTGCGGACTTGCGCATTATGACTGTAATGGTGTTAATGTAAGGATGTGCAAAAATATAATGTTACAGTTGCAAAGGGACAAATTTCCACTAGTCCTGCTGAAATTATCACTGCCCTAAGGCTAGGGTCAAACGAACGCATTTTTCGCATCGACCGTCAAAAAAGTGCATCCGAACGCATTGACGTATTTTTTCACGGATTGCGCGAAGACGGACATACGATGCGCATTTTCGTGCATGATTTTTACGGATCTGCAATTAACGAGTAATCTGAGTAACAAATCAATAGCTGAATCCAAAAATAAGGGGAAGGGGTATAAAAAGCCATTTGGGATGGTGGGCGTGTTACCAAGATGGATGCACTCCAAGTGTTTGTGTTTGCTGCAACGGGCTAACTGTACCTTCAGAACAAAAGACAACGGCGATCATGGGTCATCCCATCAACGCTGCCAGACACACGCATGGCCACTTGGATGCTGTACAGGCCACTGCGAGAGAGGGACCCCGTGAAGTTTTCAACTACATGCGGATGTCCATTCCCTCATTCGATGAACAGTTGTCACAGTTACGCGAGCCGCTGACCAGAGGACACCACATGAGGTCTGCCACACTCCAGAGAGATGCTGGTCATCACTTGGCGGTAAAGTACTTCCAAACACCAGCATGCATGACTTCGCTGCCAGTAGGCAGACATGTGCTCAGTTGTGCAGAGCCCCTATTGTCGGTCTGTATGACATGCACATTCATACCCACCCACACGCAGGCATCACATCCAAGACACATCCAAAACAATTTATGACAGTGACAACAATGTATGTAAAAATATATTGTAACCAAATAATGAAGAAAATAAAAACAATAACATATTTTCAACATATATTATTGAATATAACATAAAGGACAAAATATAACAATAGTGACACAACAGAAACAGCATCTGGCTCACGAGGACCGTGCATGTAGCTGTGGCGGTACCCAGACTATGGGGGTGGCCCAGAAACAAATGCTTATGCCGGCTATTGATTACGGAGATGTAGTGTATGCAGCCGCCCCACAAACACACCTTCAGAAACTTACTACATTGTATAACTCATTCTGTCACTTTGCATTACAATGTAACTACATGACCCACCATTGTGACATGTTAAAAGAGCTAAACTGGCCATCGCTGGAGTCTAAACGCACCCTTCACTTTTCCAACCTAGTGTTTAAGAGCTTTTCTGGGAAGCTGTCACCCTATCTGTATAGACTTCCCCCAGCAGCTCCCTCATCCTATAACCTCTGATCCAGGACCAGCACCTTACTTGCAATACCACAATACAAAAAGACAGTGGCTCGATCCTCATTTTCCTACAGAGCACCGCAAATATGGAATAACCTCCCAAACACCATCAAATCTTCCCCAATCTTAAGTCACTCAAGAGCTCCTTACTAACATACCTCAATACAGAATGAGCCTATAAACATGTAACATAGTGACTATATACAGAATGCACCTGTAAACATGTAACATAGTGACTATATACAGAATGCACCTGTAAACATGTAACACAGTGACTATATACAGAATGCGCCTGTAAACATGTAACATAGTGACTATATACAGAATGCACCTGTAAACATGTAACACAGTGACTATATACAGAATGCACCTGTAAACATGTAACACAGTGACTATATACAGAATGCACCTGTAAACATGTAACACAGTGGCTATATACAGAATGCGCCTGTAAACATGTAACATAGTGACTATATACAGAATGCACCTTGTGACGGGTACACTCGGGGCAGGCTATGTGAGGGCCGGTACCTGAGTAGACGGCTGGAAGTAGCCACCTTCCCAGTTCAGGGTTAACTGAATGATTGCTCATTTACCACAGCTGCCCCACCCTTCCCTATAAGAAGTCTCAGTTCCTTCCAGTTCATTGAGGGGTTTGGAGACAGAAGGAGGAAGGAGTTGGAGACTGTGGTGAAAAAGTAAGGAATCTGTTATATTGAAAAGTGTGTTTTGTTTTACTGGGGAACCCGTTTAGTGGGCCCAGGAGTAGACAGGTTCGTCTGTTGTCAGGTAGCCTCCCAATAGGAATAGGATTTTTTTTTTTTTTGTTGTTTATTTTCTCTGTTTGTGGAAAACCCCTTTGCTGCTGCAAATAAAAAAACGCTTAGAAAACCCACGTTGCTGTCTGTGTCCGCAGTACCTGCTTCTCCACAAGTGGTGCAGCGGTGGGATTTTGTACCTGCTGTGCGCTGGCAGTAGCAACAAGGGTACAGACCCACAGTTACAATGGAGGACTTATTAAAAGCACTGGTAAGTGCCACGGCAACGCAGCAGGAGAGGAACCGCCTAATACAGGCACAGATTGGGGCCGTGATGGAGGCCCAGAAAGCTGACCACGAGCTGCTTAAAGCAACTGTACGAGTTTGGCGACGCAAGCCCCCCTAGCCAGGAGACCAGGATTCGAGCTAGTTGCTACCTTCAGAAGATGTTGCCTGAGGATGACGTGGAAGCATACCTCCGTGCCTTTGAGCGCACTGCTACTCGGGAGGCCTGGCCTACAGACAAGTGGGCGGGGATTATCGCACCCTTCCTGATTGGAGAGGCCCAAAAGGCCTACTATGACCTGGAAGAAGTCCAGGCTACGGACTATAAACTCTTAAAGCCGAAATCCTGGCCCGGTTCGGAGTGACAAAAGCTGTGAGAGCGCGGCGCTTCTCTAACTGGACGTTATGAGGAGAAGACACCACCCCGGACGCAGATGTTCGACCTAATGCATTTGGCTCGGAAGTGGCTCCAGCCTGAGCACCAAAGCCCCACGCAGATAGTGGAAACCCTGGTATTGGGATAAGTTCCTACGCGGACTCCCACGCAGCCTCCGTGAATGGGTGGACAAGGGAACCCGGGTACCTATGATGACATGGTGGCCCAAGTAGAGCGCTACCTGGCTGCAAAAGACTTCGAGGACTCGCCCAGGAGGTCACCAAAAGTCGTTGTGGGGAGCATCCCCACCCATAGAAAGGAGCAGCCTCAAAAAGTCTTCGGCTCCATAACTAGGTCAAACGGGTCGGCAATCCTGCCAGCACCTGGGGGACCAGTGCGTTACTCAGACCACAGCGACACTTTTCGAAGAGGGAATGAGCCCCAAAGGAACTCGATACAGTGCTTTGAGTGTGGCGAACTGGGACATATTAGAGCCAGGTGTCCTAACATGTCCGAGCCCATGCAGTGTGGGCTGGGTGAGGACCCCCGGAATTTCTGCGGACTGATATGTCTGACTGGCCTGGTGGAGGGGACTCAGACTTTTTGAGTGCCCGTCCTGCTGAACGGACTACAGGCAGTGGCACTTGCAGACTCCGGTAGTGCCATAACATTGGTGTCAGGGCAAACTGGTGGGCCGGGCCAACTACAGAAAGATAAGACTGTGGGAGTGTTGTGCGTACATGGTAGTACCGTTCGTTATCCCACGGCGTTAGTCGCTGTCTCTGTGGGGGCGAGGGTACGGTCTGTCCCAGCTGTGGTGGTACCCAAGTTACCCTATTCCCTTGTCTTAGGGAGGGATTTCCCGGACTTTCAGACCATATTGCAGGGGTTATCCGTTGGTACGGCCACTGCCGACCTTGATGAGGGTACTAACGACATCACCGAGGTGTTCCCATTCCACGATACGTATTTTTGTCAGAAACCTCCTAAACCCCGGAAAACACGCAGAGAGAGGCGAGAAGACAAGCACAGCTTTACCAGAGCTCGGGCTGAGGCTCTGGTGAACACCCCGGCCAAAAGATCTCGAAAGGGGGTGGCCACCCAGGTGACAGAGACAGAATTGGGGGTCCCTGTAACACATACGAGTGAGGAGGTGAATGAGGCTCCTAACTCTGGGGGCTCTACCTCCGATGGGAATGACTCCGGGGGAGGGGTTTCCGGGAACACTGTTTTTGGGAACGACCAAGCTAGTGATCCTTTGTTGCAGACTGCGAGAAGCAGGGTGATTGAGGTGAACGGGGTGCCGGTGGAAGGGGCAATAAAGAGTTACCGCGTACTTTATTTTGAAGAGTGATCTGTTGTACCGGGTCATCATGGAGGGAGGTCAGGAAATTGAACAGTTGGTGGTTCCGTCCTCTCAGACCAGAAAGGTACTCGACTTCGCTCATTCCCATGTGCTGGAGGGCACTTAGGGGTTGAGAAGACCCAGGAGCGGGTCCTGCGCAGGTTCTTCTGGCCGGGGGTTTATGAGGCGGTGAAACGGTACTGTGCCTCATGCCCCGAATGTCAGTTGGCATCTCCTAAGCCACACTTGAGAGCCCCTCTCATACCCCTCCCGGTCATTGATGTCCCCTTTGAAAGGATCGCAATGGACATTGTGGGTCCGTTAGAAAAATCTGCACGTGGACACCAGTACATATTGGTGATCCTGGATTATGCCACCCGGTATCCTGAAGCCGTTCCCTTGCGCAAAGCAAATGCAATGAACATTGCCAGAGAGTTGGTTCAGGTATTCACACGAGTGGGCATCCCGAAAGAGATCCTGACCGATCAGGGTACTCCTTTTGTTTCCCGTCTGATGAAAGAGCTGTGTCACTTGTTAAAGATACAGGCGCTAAAGACCTCCGTGTATCACCCGCAGACGGATGGGCTTGTCGAGCGGTTCAACCGCACCCTAAAGGGGATGCTGAGGAAGGTTGTTAACAGGGAAGGAAAGGACTGGGACATGTTATTGCCGTACTTGTTGTTTGCTATACGTGAGATTCCCAGAGCTCGACCCGCTTCTCTCCGTTCGAACTCCTATATGGCAGGCACCCACGTGGTCTGCTGGATATACTCAGGGAAACCTGGGAGGGGCAGGGAGTGACCGGAACCAACCCGATACAATATGTTGTAGGCATACACGAGCGGATGGCTCGGGTTATTCCCCCTGGTACGTCAGCATATGGAAAGGGCACAGGAGACCCAATCCCATATCTATAACCAGAAGGCCACCGCAAGACGGTTCTCGCAAGGGGACAGGGTGATGATACTGGTCCCGACTGCAGAAAGCAAACTTCTGGCTCATTGGCAAGGACCATATGAGGTCCTGGAACAGACAGGCCCTGTCAACTACAGGATTAGGCAGCCTGACCGCCGGAAGAGCAGATCTACCATGTCAATCTCCTGAAGCCATGGCAAGACAGAGAGGCCTGCGTGTCCCAGACCGGCCATGCCCAGTCCGGTTCTCAGCCCCAGAGCCTGGGGTGGCTATTTCCCCTGAGCTGACTCCTTGCCAGGTAGAGGAAGTCAACCGAATGGTCGAGAGTAATAGGGATGTGTTCTCACCGATACCGGGTAGAACACATGACGTGTTCCACGACATTGTGACCGAACCCTATGTAGCGATCAGACTGAAACCCTACCGGATACCGGAAGCCAAAAGAGAGGCAGTCAGACTAGAAGTCAAGAAAATGCTAGAGCTTGGGGTCATTGAGCCATCCCACAGTAATTGGTCCAGCCCCATCGTTTTGGTGCCAAAGCCAGACGGCTCTACCAGATTTTGTAACGACTTCAGGAAGTTGAATGAAATCAGCAAGTTCGATGCCTATCCCATGCCCCGTGTGGATGAGCTGGTAGAGAGATTGGCAAAAGCCAGATACCTCTCGACTCTTGATCTGACGAAAGGGTATTGGCAGATACCCCTAACCGGAAGGGCCAGGGAGAAAACCGCCTTTGCCACCCCAGACGGGTTATTTCATTACAGAATTATGCCCTTTGGCCTTCATGGAGCCCCAGCCACCTTCCAGCGGCTCATGGACAAGCTGCTCAGGCCTCACGTCCAGTATGCTGCGGCATACCTGGATGACGTCGTCATCCACAGCACGGATTGGGAGTCCCATCTGCCGAAGGTTGAGGCTGTGCTCGACACATTCAGAAGGTCTGGTCTAACAGCCAACCCCCCCAAGTGTTTTATTGGGCTGGCGGAGGCTAAGTACTTGGGCTATGTGGTTGGGAGGGGATCGGTGAAACCCCAAGTTCATAAGGTGGAGGCAATACGGAATTGGCCTCAACCTCTTAGAAAAAAACAGGTGAGGGGCTTCCTAGGGATTGTCGGCTACTACCGCCGATTCATACCCCATTTTGCGACTAGGGCGGCGCCGCTAACCGACCTTATTAAAGGCAAAGGCCCCGATATGGTGAGATGGGACGGTAAGGCTGAGGAGGCCTTTGGCGATCTGCGCTCTGCATTATGTGACCAGCCCATCCTCGTGGCACCGGACTTCGAGACTGAGTTCTTCCTGCAGACGGATGCCTCAGAGGTTGGTTTGGGGGCTGTGCTCTCGCAGTATGTGGATGGTGAGGAGCATCCGGTATTTTACCTGAGCAGGAAACTGCTGCCCCGGGAACAACGCTATGCCGTGATCGAGAAGGAGTGTCTGGCGATTAAATGGGCCACAGAGATGCTACGGTACTATTTACTGGGCAGACAGTTTACCCTGGTCACCGACCACGCCCCTCTGAGGTGGATGCACAGTAACCGGGACCGCAATTCCCGGATCCTTCGGTGGTTCCTCTCCTTACAGCCCTTCAAGTTTGTGGTGTAGCACAGGGCGGGCCTTCTCCACGGCAACGCCGATGCGCTGTCTCGGGCCCATGGGCTCTCTGCTATGGTCGCTTCTCACCCTGGTGTTGCGCTGGGGAGGGGGATGTGTGATGGGTACACTCGGGGCAGGCTATGTGAGGGCCGGTACCTGAGTAGACGGCTGGAAGTAGCCACCTTCCCAGTTCAGGGTTAACTGAATGATTGCTCATTTACCACAGCTGCCCCACCCTTCCCTATAAGAAGTCTCAGTTCCTTCCAGTTCATTGAGGGGTTTGGAGACAGAAGGAGGAAGGAGTTGGAGACTGTGGTGAAAAAGTAAGGAATCTGTTATATTGAAAAGTGTGTTTTGTTTTACTGGGGAACCCGTTTAGTGGGCCCAGGAGTAGACAGGTTCGTCTGTTGTCAGTTAGCCTCCCAATAGGGAATAGGATTTCTTTTTTTTTTGTTGTTTATTTTCTCTGTTTGTGGAAAACCCCTTTGCTGCTGCAAATAAAAAAACGCTTAGAAAACCCACGTTGCTGTGTCCGCAGTACCTGCTTCTCCACAACCTGTAAACATGTAACACAGTGACTATATACAGAATGCACCTGTAAACATGTAACACAGTGACTATATACAGAATGCACCTGTAAACATGTAACATAATGACTATTTCCTACATATTTATTTTCTGTGTTAATCTGTATATTTGTGTTTTGTTTTTAATATCTTGCATTGTATTACTTTGTATTTCTGTAACAACTGTAACATTTCAATGTTCTTGAACTCAGGACATACTTGAAAACGAGAGAAATCTCAATGTATCCTTCCTGCTAAAATCCTTTATAAATAAATAAATAAATAAAATAAATGTGATCAACGAAAACAAACAAACAGAGAAGACACGTTACAAATTACGATACAGAGGAGCATCTGGCTCACGAGGACTGTGCATGTAGCTGCGGCGGTACCCAGACTATGGGAGTGGCCCAGCAACACAGGCCATGGGTGGGTGGGTAGTTGGTGCCTGGCTGGCATATCCAGTGGCATGGGGGCCTTGTGGCACAGCACCATGATACACTGCTGCCTGTTCTGGACAGGATTTCATGGATGAGGTCCAGGGATCTGCGGCGGTACTCCACCTTCTGCGCCGGGGTCAAAAGTTCAGCATGGACTGACAGGAGTGGACGAAGGACGTGTCCTCACTGTTGGTGATCGTGCAGCGTGGAAGTGGTGGATGGTGCGCCCCCATGAAGCTGACCATGGCCTGCTCAAAGTCGCTAGCTGGTGCCCTCTTCCTCTTGTGAGCCAGTCCGGTGCTGTCTGTCGATGCTGTAGCTGGCACCTGTCCGGTCTCCACATCCCCCTCCAGCTGCCACCCTGGTCAAGCTCCTCCTGGCAGCTGCCAGAACCTCCTGCCAGCAAGTGTTGCTCTTGTGAGCCAGAGGTGGATGGCTGGTCTATGCTGCTCACAGTTGGTCTTGGCTCCTGGGTCCTTCTGAGGAACGTGAGTTGTTCCGCAAACAGATAGCTGTGGACCTTCTTCCTTGCCCCAGCTCCAGAGCGCGCAGCTGCCGCTTCCTTCTTCAGGACCCGGGTGTGATTGTCCCTTATAGTGCGCCACTTGTTGATCGTTTCATGTGCTGCAAAACATCATGAAAGTGACAATAGGTTCGGTTCATATAATGTGATCATAACACACATTTACTTCATATTTTCCAGGTATCTTGCTAGTGGATGCAGTTTGAAGGATCTGCATTACAACCAGGGCTCGAGTCGAGCGAGAACGCGCAGGAACGGCGTTCCCGCACTTCTCCCACAGCTGGAACGCTGCGGGAACGCAGCGTTCCCGCTGTGGCCCGAGCCCGAACGCCGCTGCCGCACATTGCCGGCGGCCGCGTGCTTCCTGTTACAAGGGCCAGCTGACAGGAGGTGGAGCCGCTCGCCTGGCTGTTTCATAGTTCCCAGGCGAGCGGCTGCACTTCCTGTCAGCGGCCGCTGAAGCAGGAAGCACGCGGCCGCTGGCAATGTGGAGCAGAAGCAGCAGCAAAGGTGAGCTGGGGGGGCAATATCCATGAGACCTGGGGGGGGGCAATATCCATGAGACCTGGGGGGGCATATAAATGAGACCTGGGGCATATAAATGAGAGCTGGGGCATTATCCATGAGAGCTGGGGGGCATATCCATGAGAGCTGGGGGCATTATCCATGAGACCTGGGGGCATTATCCATGAGAGTTGGGGCAATATCCATGAGACCTTGGGCATTATCCATGAGACCTGGGGCATTATCCATGAGACCTGGGGCATATCCATGAGAGCTGGGGCATTATCCATGAGAGCTGGGGCAATATCCATGAGAGCTGGGGCATTATCCATGAGACCTGGGGCATATCCATGAGAGCTGGGGCATATCCATGAGAGCTGGGGCATTATCCATGAGAGCTGGGGCAATATCCATGAGACCTGGGGCATTATCCATGAGAGCTGGGGCAATATCCATGAGACTGGGGCATTATCCATGAGAGCTGGGGCAATATCCATGAGACCTGGGGCATTATCCATGAGAGCTGGGGCATTATCCATGAGACCAGGGGGCATTATCCATGAGACCAGGGGCATTATCCATGAGACCTGGGGCATTATCCATGAGACCTGGGGGCATTATCCATGAGACCTGGGACAATATCCATGAGACCTGGGGCATTATCCATGAGAGCTGGGGCATATCCATGAGACCAGGGGGCAATATCCATGAGAGCTGGGGCATATCCATGAGAGCTGGGGCATATCCATGAGAGCTGGGGCATATCCATGAGAGCTGGAGCATATGCATGAGACCAGGGGGCAATATCCATGAGACCTGGGGCATATCCATGAGAGCTGGGGCATTATCCATGAGACCTGGGGCATTATCCATGAGAGCTGGGGCATATCCATGAGAGCTGGGGCAATATCCATGAGACCTGGGGCATTATCCATGAGAGCTGGGGCATTATCCATGAGAGCTGGGGCAATATCCATGAGACCTGGGGCATTATCCATGAGACCTGGGGCAATATCCATGAGACCAGGGGGCATTATCCATGAGACCTGGGGCATTATCCATGAGACCAGGGGGCATTATCCATGAGACCAGGGGGCATTATCCATGAGACCAGGGGGCATTATCCATGAGACCAGGGGGCATTATCCATGAGACCTGGGGCATTATCCATGAGACCTGGGGGCATTATCCATGAGGGCTGGGGCATTATCCATGAGACCTGGGGCATTATCCATGAGACCAGGGGGCATTATCCATGAGACCTGGGGCATTATCCATGAGACCAGGGGGCATTATCCATGAGACCAGGGGGCATTATCCATGAGACCTGGGGCATTATCCATGAGACCTGGGGGCATTATCCATGAGGGCTGGGGCATTATCCATGAGACCTGGGGCAGTATCCATGAGAGCTGGGGGCATTATCCATGAGACCTGGGACAATATCCATGAGACCTGGGGCATTATCCATGAGAGCTGGGGCATATCCATGAGACCAGGTGGCAATATCCATGAGAGCTGGGGCATATCCATGAGAGCTGGGGCATATGCATGAGACCAGGGGGCAATATCCATGAGACCTGGGGCATATCCATGAGAGCTGGGGCATTATCCATGAGACCTGGGGCATTATCCATGAGAGCTGGGGCATATCCATGAGAGCTGGGGCATATCCATGAGAGCTGGGGCAATATCCATGAGACCTGGGGCATTATCCATGAGACCTGGGGCATATCCATGAGAGCTGGGGCATTATCCATGAGAGCTGGGGCAATATCCATGAGACCTGGGGCATTATCCATGAGAGCTGGGGCAATATCCATGAGACCTGGGGCATTATCCATGAGAGCTGGGGCAATATCCATGAGAGCTGGGGGCATTATCCTTGAGACCTGGGGCATATCCATGAGAGCTGGGGGCATTATCCATGAGACCTGGGGGCATATCCATGAGAGCGGGGGGCATTATCCATGAGAGCTGGGGCATTATCCATGAGACCTGGGGGCATTATCCATGAGAGCTGGGGGGGCATTATCCATATGAGCTGGGGCAATTATATCCAAGTGAACTGGGGAAAATATATCCATATAACCAGTGCTGTGTATATTATTCTTGGGGTTGGTTCAGTGCTGTGTATATTATTCTTGGGGTTCAGTGCTGTGTATATTATTCTTGGGGTTCAGTGCTGTGTATATTATTCTGGGGGCTCAGTGCTGTGTATATTATCCTGGAGGCACAGTGCTGAGTATATTATTCTGGAGGCTCAGTGCTGTGTATATTATTCTGGGGGCTCAGTGTTGTGTATGTTATTCTGGGGGCTCAGTGCTGTGTATGTTATCCTGGAGGCTCAGTGCTGAGTATATTATTCTGGGGGCTCAGTGTTGTGTATGTTATTCTGGGGGCTCAGCGCTGTGTATATTATTCTGGGGGCTCAGTGCTGTGTATGTTATTCTGGGGGCACAGTGTTGTGTATATTATTCTGGAGGCTCAGTGCTGTGTATATTATTCTGGGGGCTCAGTGCTGTGTATATTATTCTGGAGGCTCAGCGCTGTGTATATTATTCTGGGGGCTCAGTGCTGTGTATATTATTCTGGGGGCTCAGCGCTGTGTATATTATTCTGGGGGTTCAGCACTGTGTATATTATTCTGGGGGGCCTGTGCCTGGATATATATATATATTATATATAAAATGCGTTAGTCCAGTTGCCACAATCACGAGTATACCTGTATGTAGTGATACCTTTCACTGATCAGTATAGTTTCCAGGTTACACTCTTGAAAGCTTGTCTTTTAAATGTAATGCTAACCCAATAAAAATGGGATCACCGGCTCGTCCGGCTATACTTGTGATATATATATTTTCTTCAGGTAATAGGGGTTGTGGAATTCGTGGGTGAGTTCCCTCACTTTTTTTCCCAGGACTTGACCCCTGGTTACTGAATGAATGCACTTGCTGGCCTGGCACCAAAAGCACAATATCTGGGTGCACTAACGCCTTTACCAGATGCATATCTTTTTAATATAGGACCGCAAGGTCCACCCCTGCATTCTTCCACAATAATACAGAGGGGTTACTGTATGATAGTACTTGCAGGCCTGGCACCAAAAGCACAATATTTGGGTGCACTGCCACTGACGCCTGTATCCGATTCATATCCTCAGAGGGGTTACTGTGTGATGGCACTGTTGCCGACGCTAAAGGACAAATTTTAAAGCACCTATTGTTACTTTCATGCAAAGCCTGCATAAGTTTCACAATAATTTAGCCAAAAAAATCACTAAACTTTTTCTACGTGTCCGAAAATGTCTCCTCTTTTCATACAGGCTGCCGCCCCCCAAGCAGTTGTTTATGGATAGATTAAAGGAAACGCATTTACCGTCATTTGAAACGTTATTTTTTTGTTTTGAAGTGTTTCTATACATCCTAGAAATCCGCCACTTCACGGGCAGGTTGTGGGGACCTCCTAGGCACGATATTGTCACGTTCTGTGCTGGCAAATCTGTCTTCCCGCCCTCTGTATTTGTATTTTGCGTTTTTTTCCTTGTGTTTCTGTTGCTGCCAATTCCCGGGTGGCCTCCCGGGGTTAATTGGTGTTCTGTGTGCTGCTCACCTGTTGACCCTTGCCTTGATTCCCATGCCTATATTAGAGCAATGTACCTAGAGTACATTGCTGGGTCATTTTACTTTGCCTGGTCTCCTTGCGACTTGTGTCCTGAGAGCTCCTTGCTGTGTTCCTGTTATCCTCCGTTTGTTCATCCTTGTTTAGTTTTTGCCTCTGTTATTTCTGTTCCAGTTTATGTCAGTTCCTTCTGTGTATTTAGTTCTGTCTATTGCTGTATTTTGGTTTGCTGTTTATGTTCCATTCTGATTCCCTGGTTACCGATTTTGGCTTGGCTGACTTCCCTTCTGGTTCCTATTCCTATATCCTGTATGACGTACTCTCTCTGGTTATGACCTTTTGGCTTTCCTCTATATGACTACTCTATAGTATATTCCTTGTCTGTACCGTTTCCAGGTAACCCTGTCATCTGTATACAACAAAAGACTCTGTACGGCTTCAAGGTAATACTTTCCTTTAGATTAGATCCGGCTAGCCTAAAGACCGGCCTTTCAGTGCAGGGAATCTTTGGTATTGCCGTACAGAGGTCTTTTGTTAACCCTGTGTTGCTTTCATCTGTCCTTGCAGTTTACACTGCATCTCTGCATATAGGGGCTTCTCTCAGGAACCAGGGCCTCACCTTGCTGCGAGTTATATTCATAGGGATATATATATATATAGACCGACCACTTCCAAGGATCGGAGGGCAAGGATAGGGTGGTGCGTTCCTGGTGGTACTGCCACCGTGACATAATGACCCAGCCATTACATAAGCCTGCAGAGATGTGTACCGTGTTGGAAACCTTATTGCACATGTTTGAGGAATTTGTGGTTCACCTCAAAGGGTTACTGTCTAGACTCTGGCAATCAGGTCACATTTGAAAGCAGGGTTCGTGGTCCTCTTTCTCCTGATGAAAAGAACAGAAGACGTGACGTGAGTACAATCTCTGTTTCTATTGTGCCAGCTCGTTGCACTTTTTGTCTGACTGCCCCCTCAAGCCAGTGCTTCCTGGGGCTGGAGTGCCGGTGCGTCCTGGGGCTGGAGTGCCGGTGCACCTCAAGACTTGTGGTGGGTCTGTGCGCCCTGATACTCGCCGAGTGCCAACTGTGCCCATGTCCCACAGTAAGGCCGCTAAAGCCAGTCCACGCATGAGATCCACTGGCGCCAGTTACAGCTGGGAATCAGAGGGTGCCAGACCACGTAGGGGGTCTGACGGTGCCACACCTAGCTGGGAGTCGGATAGTGCCAGACCACGTAGGGGATCTGATGGTTCCAGACCCGGCGGGGAGTCAGATGGCACCAGACCCCACTTTGAGTTCAGACCTCCTGAGAAATCCAGGTCTGAGAAAGAGGCACTTGAGTCTATGAAGGATGAATCCTTTTTGGCCAGAGGATGAAGTACCCATGTAGGTTATGTCACTCATGGCATCCGATAATAAACCTCAGACTTATGTAGATACCTCTGATGGCTGTAGGGTTTTAAAGACACAACTGGCTGGTTCTGAGCAGCGACTGACAGCCAAAAGACAGTCCCTACGTATTGTTACTGGTTGTATTACACGTAGAGCCGCAACCCCAGTGCCAATTGGCAGTATGCGAGTTCCGTCTGGCAATGAGAAGCCAGTTCTGTTTCCGTCTGTCAATGAGAAGCCAGTTCTGTTTCCGTCTGTCAATGAGAAGCCAGTCCTGTCTCCGTCTGGCAATGAGAAGCCAGTCCTGTCTCCGTCTGGCAATGAACAGCCAGTCCTGTCTCCGTCTGGCAATGAGCAGCCAGTCCTGTCTCCGTCTGGCAATGAGCAGCCAGTCCTGTCTCCGTCTGGCAATGAGCAGCCAGTCCTGTCTCCGTCTGGCAATGAGCAGCCAGTCCTGTCTCCGTCTGGCAATGAGCAGCCAGTCCTGTCTCCGTCTGGCAATGAGCAGCCAGTCTGTCTCCGTCTGGCAATGAGCAGCCAGTCCTGTCTCCATCTGGCAATGAGCAGCCAGTCCTGTCTCTGTCTGGCAATGAGCAGCCAGTCCTGTCTCCGTCTGGCAATGAGCAGCCAGTCCTGTCTCCGTCTGGCAATGAGCAGCCAGTCCTGTCTCCGTCTGGCAATGCGCAGCCAGTCCTGTCTCCATTTGGCAATGCGCAGCCAGTCCTGTCTCCGTCTGGCAATGCGCAGCCAGTCCTGTCTCCGTCTGGCAATGCGCAGCCAGTCCTGTCTCCGTCTGGCAATGCGCAGCCAGTCCTGTCTCTGTCTGGCAATGCGCAGCCAGTCCTGTCTCCGTCTGGCATTGCGCAGCCAGTCCTGTCTCCGTCTGGCATTGCGCAGCAAGTCCTGTCTCTGTCTGGCAATGCGCAGCCAGTCCTGTCTCCATCTGGCAATGCGCAGCCAGTCCTGTCTCTGTCTGGCAATGCGCAGCCAATGTTGCCTGATCCTGGCACGATGCCAGTCAAATCCATGGCAAACTGTGTGTCAGCAGTGCCAGAGCTACATTGCAACACCACTGTGCCCATGCCCCACAGAGAGTCCAAGGTTTCCAAACCTCATGGTAAGGCACAGGTAGGCGAACCTACTCCCACTGTTGCCGTGTCATGTAAGGTGGTCACCCCTTCCAAGTCTCGGTCCCGGAGGAGACGTGGGAAGCTGACCAACACTAGTCAATCTAGTTCGGAGAATACCACGCTCCATGATGGGTCTGATGATGCCATATTCAGTGCTTATCTTGAGGAGGTCCAGCAGGGTAGTGGCCTGACTGGTACCAACATCCCTAAATCAAGTCCTGTTCCTGAGGGGTATGTACGGACACCGTCTGGGTTATTAGTCCGTGAGACATACTTAGCAGTGCTCCAGAGACACCTATCTATCTGGAGGTGGTTGGGGGAGGATTCTGATGGCTCAGAAGATTCATGAAAGTTTTCTCCCGAGGGGAGCCTTTGTGTATGTATTTGTGTCCATTTGGGGAGGAGGTTTGCCCCTGGTTGTTTTGGGTGCCCTGGGGTCACCCGTGGAGGAGGGGATACTGTCACGTTCTGTGCTGGCAAACCTGTCTTCCCGCCCTCTGTATTTGTATTTTGTGTTTTTTCCCTTGTGTTTCTGTTGCTGCCAACTCCTGGGTGGCCTCCCAGGGGTTAATTGGTGTTCTGTGTGCTGCTCACCTGTTGACCCTTGCCTTGATTTCCCCTGCCTATATTAGAGCAATGTACCTGTAGTACATTGCTGGGTCATTTTACTTTGCCTGGTCTCCTTGCGACTTGTGTCCTGAGAGCTCCTTGCTGTGTTCCTGTTATCCTCCGTTTGTTCATCCTTGTTTAGTTTTTGCCTCTGTTATTTCTGCTCCAGTTTATGTCAGTTCCTTCTGTGTATTTAGTTCTGTCTATTGCTGTATTTTGGTTTGCTGTTTATGTTCCATTCTGATTCCCTGGTTACCGATTTTGGCTTGGCTGACTACCCTTCTGGTTCCTATTCCTATATTCTGTATGATGTACTCTCTCTGGTTATGACCTTTGGCTTTCTTCTATATGACTACTCTATAGTATTTTCCTTGTCTATACCGTTTCCAGGTAACCCTGTCATCTGTATACAACAAAAGACTCTGTACGGCTTCAAGGTAATACTTTCCTTTAGGTTAGATCCGGCTAGCCTAAAGACCGGCCTATCAGTGCAGGGAATCTTTGGTATTGCCGTACAGAGGTCTTTTGTTAACCCTGTGTTGCTTTCATCTGTCCTTGCAGTTTACACTGCATCTCTGCATATAGGGGCTTCTCTCAGGAACCAGGGCCTCACCTTGCTGCGAGTTATGTTCATAGGGATATATATATATACAGACCGACCACTTCCAAGGATCGGAGGGCAAGGATAGGGTGGTGCGTGCCTGGTGGTACTGCCACCGTGACAGATATTTGAAGGAATTTTCCGTTTTATTTTTAACCCTTATTTAATGGAAAACTCACTGTTCCTTTAAAAACGTTTTTTTTTACTTTTTGTCCTTGTTTCCTGTCCCCCAGGATACTACCCGGACCCCCATACACCTTTTATGGCAAATATCTAGCCTATATGCCCTCTTGGAAGGCACTCTAAAAATCGAATTTTCAGCCCGATTGACTTGTATTGAGTTCGAATTCAAACATTTGGAGAGTTCGAGTTCGAATGCGAACCGAACTCGGGTGTTCGGCTCATCCCTAGTTGACAGTTATACAGGCTAAAATTCTGAATGTGCTGCCACATCTCCCCAGTGCTCGGAGAGGGCATCCCCTCGGGGCGCGGAGAAGGCATCTTTGTTAAATAACAAAATCAAATCAATATTCCTATTCATAGTTACCACAGCGTGAATCCCAAAAAAACCTCTAATTTCTTTCATATAACCAAGAGAAGATGCAAACAGGAGCGGTACGCTATAGCGGAGATAATTCAAACACAGAGAATGTGGTACTTCAAATGTATCTGGCTTGTCTTTGTCCAACCAGGTCTTTTATTAAAACTCAGACAAATTTATAACCAATGAGATTGCGCCAACAAGCCATAGTTCATCTCTGTCCTGCAACAAGAATGTGATATATCAGCGGTAAAATGGCGCGTATGCATTTTGCCATGTCTGAAATTCATACACTTGAAACACATCTGGTTTACATTCTAACTTTTGGAGTAACACACAAAAAGGGGGAAGAGAAAACTATAGCCCATCCGTATTAGAACACGCTTTTCAAACTAATGGCGCATATTAACTAATGTATGTATTTGAATCACAATATTTATATATTCATGCAGGAAGTTTTAAAGCTAATTATTTCTTTTCAACCTTGGGGCTCAGAGAGGGCTTCTCCTCGTTGCTCGGAGAGGGCTTCTCCTCGTTGCTCGGAGAGGGCTTCTCCTCGTTGCTCGGAGAGGGCTTCTCCTCCTTGCTCGGAGAGGGCTTCCCCTCGTTGCTCGGAGAGGGCTTCCCCTCGTTGCTCGGAGAGGGATTCCCCTCCTTGCTCGGAGGGGGGGTTCCCCTCGTTGCTCGGAGGGGGGGTTCTCCTCGTTGCTCGGCACGGGGTTCTCCTCGTTGCTCAGAAGGGGGTTCTCCTCGTTGCTCGGCGGGAGCTTCTCCTCGTTGCTCGGAGGGGGGGTTCCTCTCGTTGCTCGGAGGGGGGTTCCCCTCGTTGCTCAGGGGGGGTTCCCCTCGTTGCTCGGAGGGGGTTCCCTCGTTGCTCGGCGCGGGGTTCTCCTCGTTGCTCGGCGCAGGGTTCTCCTCGTTGCTCGGCGCGGGGTTCTCCTCGTTGCTCGGTGCGGGGTTCTCCTCGTTGCTCGGAAGGGGGTTCTCCTCGTTGCTCGGCGGGGGGTTCTCATTGCTCGGCGGGGGGTTCTCCTCATTGCTCGGCGGGGGGTTCTCCTCGTTGCTCGGCGGGGGGTTCTCCTCATTGCTCGGTGGGGGGTTCTCCTCGTTGCTCGGCGGGGTTCTCCTCGTTGCTCGGCGGGGGGTTCTCCTCGTTGCTCGGCGCGGGGTTCTCCTTGTTGCTCGGAAGGGGGTTCTCCTCGTTGCTCGGCGGGGGGTTCTCATTGCTCGGTGGGGGGTTCTCCTCATTGCTCGGTGGGGGGTTCTCCTCGTTGCTCGGCGGGGGGTTCTCCTCGTTGCTCAGCGGGGGGTTCTCCTCGTTGCTCGGCGGGGTTCTCCTCGTTGCTCGGTGGGGGGTTCTCCTCATTGCTCGGCGGAGGGTTATCCTCGTTGCTCGGTGGGGGGTTCTCCTCGTTGCTCAGCGGGGGGTTCTCCTCGTTGCTCGGCAGGGGGGTTCTCCTCGTTGCTCGGCGGGGGGTTCTCCTCGTTGCTCGGAGGGGGGTTCTCCTAGTTGCTCGGCAGGAGGTTCTCCTAGTTGCTCGGCAGGAGGTTCTCCTAGTTGCTCGGCAGGGGTTCTCCTCGTTGCTCGGCGGGGGGTTCTCCTCGTTGCTCGGAGGGGGGTTCTCCTAGTTGCTCGGCAGGAGGTTCTCCTAGTTGCTCGGCAGGAGGTTCTCCTAGTTGCTCGGCAGGGGTTCTCCTCGTTGCTCGGCGGGGGGTTCTCCTCGTTGCTCGGAGGGGGGTTCTCCTCAGGAGTTTGGGGATTTTTCTAGGACAAAGTATTAAAATACAGTTAATGCTCAAACAGAATTTCTATAGAAATAGTGAGGTCACTGTCGATAGCCTCCACATCAATGTGCTCGCCCCAGCAACACAGCGAGTGACAAATACAAGACAAAATGTCAGCTGTTCAGTATGTGAACATTTATAGAGGTGATGGAGAAGAAATACATTTACAATAAAATGCCTCTTAATAATAGCAGGTAATCAATGTTTAATGTGTCTATTCGTTCTTGAGGTATATTGGGCGGGGGAGACAATCACACAGGACAAAGCGATTGTGTAACATGTTTGTTCTAGAGAGTCCTGAGCTGCCATGACGGGGACAATGCTCTTCAGAGAGTACCTGTGAGACCTCTACTTGTTGTGTATGTTGCGCCTGTCACACCATCTTCATATCATGGAAGCGATGCCAGGGAATGTGCGTCGTTCCGTAAACACACATTCTGGCACAAGATGACGACGTCAACCCATGGGTCAAGTCCCAAAAATATAAGTGTGAACTCTCCAGGATTTCTGTCTCCCAATTAACACTAATCATCTTACACCTAACACACACACTCAGATCTGATATATTTATATATATATATATATATTTATGCAGAAATATCTGATAAATGCTGTCAGGGTTATTCAGAGAGCGTGAAAAGCAGGAGAATGACTGGAGAATGAAAAATTCTAGGTCAAAATAGCCAAACCAGAAAAATTCTCCATTTTGACCTAGAATTTTTCATTCTCCAGTCATTCTCCTGCTTTTCACGCTCTCTGAATAACCCTGTGTATTTATTGTCACTGGACAGGGAAACCTATGATGAGCACCTGGATACAGGCTTTATAGCGTGAGGGACCAACGGGAACTCTGCTCCCTCTGAAAAAATAGTTGTGGAGTTGCGTTCCCCTTCGAGTTGAACCCTGCATTAACCCATGTCTGTCCAGCTGGCCCATGCTTTGCAATCACTCATTTCTCTGTGGTTTCCCCTGGTAGATCCATGGAGGGAACACGGGGGGGGGGCATTCCCCACCCTCATTGAGCTATAATCCCATTGTTGGAGACTCTTTGAAATCTGAAAACCTGTATCTCCAATTCTGTACATGCTGCAAGATCAGTTGAGGTGTCATTGGAAAGGACAGAGGCTGGTCTCCCTAGAGATACCTAATGTGACCATGTTCAATTCTGGTTAAAACTGTGCATTTCATTAGAAAATGTAAGTAACATCTTTGCCATTTCTGAGTTTCCTTAATAAAAAGGTACCCTGTGAAATATATAACCACAAAGAATTGGATGATAATGTGGAAAATAAATTTACATGGAGAAAATGATTCAAATCTGAATAGAATGCGATGTGATGCGGCACTCTGGGGTGACATGACATATGCAATGGTATATATACAGGGTTATTCAGAGAGCGTGAAAAGCAGGAGAATGACTGGAGAATGGAAAATTCTAGGTCAAAATAGCCAAACCAGAAAAATTCTCCCTTTCATCTCACTTTCCAAATGGGCTATTTTGACCTCGAATTTTTCATTCTCCAGATATTCTCCAGTCATTCTCCTGCTTTTCACGCTCTCTGAATAACCCTGTATGAGTCTGCTGAGTCCACTGAAAAAAACATATACAATATGTCCGGGTCCTTCATCAATTCGTGACTTCAAGTATGTTACTGTTTTGGCCTCTACCACTTCTACTGGTATTTCATGAGCAAAATTAGCTCATCTCAAGGGAAGGGAATTGGCTCTGAAGAGAAGGGGTTAACTTCTATGTATCTAACCTCCAGAGCTGACTTGACGAGGCTGATTCCTGAATAGTCTCTAAAGCTATACACCTCTACAGTGGGAATAATGTATGTCCAAGCCTGTGTGTTTGTATCTGCAGGTTCTGTCAGGTGTCGACTCAGCAGCAAGAGGACAGATTGCTGTGCGGCAATATTCTGTAGAGAGTGAGTGTAATGAGTACAGCCTGCGATTTAATGATCTGTCAGTTCCTATTACTGTGAACAGAACACTTTAGCCAGACTTTACAAACGGTTTCTAAATACGGACAAAACTGTTACATCGCTCTTTGGAAAAGCACCAAAACTACATAGATTGCAAAATCCCCATCTAGGTATCAGGACAAAATCAAATGTCACGCTGACCACAGTCACTGCTCTCAAATATCTAGGTATATGATTACACCCAAATCTATCCTTTGGCGCCCACATCGAAAAACTCTCATCTAAACTTTACCCCAAACTAGGTGCCCTGTACAGAAACAAATCCTGCCTGAGCCCCGCGGTAAGAAAGCACATTGTACAACAAATGCTTATGCCGGCTATTGAATATGGAGATGTAGTGTATGCAGCCGCCCCGCAAACGCACCTCCAGAAACTTACTACATTGTATAACTCATTCTGCCACTTTGTGCTACAATGTAACTACATGACCCACCATTGTGGCATGTTAAAAGAGCTAAACTGGCCATCGCTGGAATCCAGACGCACTCTTCATCTTTCCACCAACCTGGTGTACTGTTTAAGAGCTTTCCTGGGAAGCTGCCATCCTACCTGAATAGACTGCTTCCCCCAGCAGTTCCCTCATCCTATAAACTCCGATCCAGAACCTGCACCTTACAATACAAAAAGGAAGTGGCTCAGTCCTCATTTTCCTACAGAGCACCGCAGTTATGGAATAACTTCCCAGACGCCATCAAATCATCCCCCCAGTCTAAAGTTCCTTAAGAGCTCCCTATTAACATACCTCAATACAGAATGCACCTGTAAACATGTTACATAGTGACTCCTACATATTTATTTTCTGTTAATCTGTAAATTTGTGTTTTGTTTTTAATATCTTGCATTTTATTTATATTTCTGTAACAACTTGTCACAAAGGGGGCACCTGGCGCACGCCAAGGTGGGGCCCTGGTACATGATAAAAGCCCCTATGTGCAGAGATACATCGTGGAAAACAACAGGAGGGAACAGCAAAAGGTTAACGAGAGACCTCTGCACAGCAGTCCACAGCAGCTCTACTGTCAGGCCGGACTTTAGAGTAGCTGGATCTATACTAAAGGAAAGGATGAACCTCGAAGCTGTGCACAGTCTGTAGAGAAAATACAGATAACAGGGTTCTCTAGCAATGGCACAGAAGTACAGACAAGGGTGATCCAAATGGCGAAGTCAAAGAGAGAAGCCAGATACCAGAAGCGGAGCGAGGATGTCAGACAGTTATAGGGAAGCAGAACCGGGAGAGAAGTCAGCCAAGCCAATATTTCGTCAACCAGGAAATCAGCAAAAAGTATAACCAAAAAGCACAAGGAAAACAACTATGAACTAATATACATAGAAGAACCAGACATAAACCAGAACACGTATTCACAGAAGATACAGCAGACAGAAAGTTCAGACAAAACCAAAAATATGAACTGAACAGAAGTATACAAACATGGAGAGGAAACAAACCAGCAGGGAGCTCTCAGGTACAAACACTCAGCAGGAATCAGGAATTGAAAATGAACCAAATGCAAGAGCAATGGGATAAGGGCCCATTGCAATAAATAGGGAGGTGTTAAGCCCACATCACCAACAGGTAAGCTGATGGAGAAACCACTTAACCCCTGAGCTGCAACCCAGGGAAAAACGGCAACATGAAGGAACAGGCCAAAACGGGTTACAAGTGATACAGAGGGCAGGGGAACAGGGCTGGAACAGGGAAACGTGACACAACTGTAACAATTCAATGTTCTTGAATCCAGGACATACTGAAAACAAGAGAAATCTCAATGTATCCTTCCTGGAAAAATACTTTATAAATAAATTGGTAGAGTGCCCCTCCCAAAACGTGTGTCTGGATCAGGCCCTGTTTAGCACATTCAACATGCAGCCACGCACACATGCAAGCTCGCACAGGCGAGCACTGCTCTGCATCTTTATAGGGGCAGACACTATCTGACTTTCAGATTGCGGCAGACTTTCACGACTCCCGAGGCAACACAAAGGAGGAGTCAAAGCGAGATGGCTCGGTTGATGGACCACCCAGCCAGGTGTCACTCTCTGCTTGGTGATGCCCGGTGCAGTGCACACCCCGTGCACCCCCATAACAACGTCCCTGCATCACATACATGTATATGTACATTGTAATACCTGGGGGAAACCATCTTTTAATAACGTTCAGTTTCTGCTGTAGTTTCTCCTGATTCACCGGCATCTGTACCGCCAGCAGATATTTCTCCCAGTCGGATTTCTCCGGAGCCAGGCTCTGTATCGCCGACAGATATTTCTCCCAGTCTGATTTCTCCTTTTTGCTGAAGAGGATCAGATCCCGGGCCAGTGTCCCAATGCTCGGCTGGTCCTGGAGAATCCTGGATCTCATCTCTGGGCCACAGTCATCCAGATCATCAATCACCACTATGACGTTATGCCTCCCTGCAAAAAACAATAAATGCTCATACTGTGAATTATTTTGCTTATTTTCCATATAAATAACATTATTTATTAGATCAGTTTATCTTGTGTCTATTTATATAATGGAGCTAAAAAAAAAAAAAATTACTGGTCCAATCGCCTTTTAACCTGAAGCTCGGTGTGATATGTGGTCAGAATCTGCTGATGCAATACCCAGCTTGGCCACTTGGACAGAGAGGCGCTGTTATGCAGCGGTCAGGAGATTCTAGGAACACTAGGAGCAATATATAGGGGGTGCACATAAGATACCACTGTCAAAAGTGGGGGGGCACTAATCATACCACTAAATAAAATAAAATCAGTATAAATAAAGATTCCACAATTCCAGAGTAATGTGGAGCAATGATCCCTTTTTGTTGTACTAACCTGTTAAATTCAATATTTTATTTGCTGCAATAAGTCGGTTTTCGCCGACGTCCGATAACGGCTTCAGCGACTCCAATATTCACAAATTACAGTGACCGTTCACTAAATAGGGAATTCACCATAATTTTGGCGAAATGGGTTTCCTGAAATGTGGCGAAAAGCAGAGGACCCTATTACATTTCTCGCACATTTTTGTGCGTGCGCGCAAATACGCATTTGCGCGAGGGGCAAAACTATTTGCGCTGAATGTCGTATTACAACGTTCGCGCAAACGATCATTTAACGCGGATGGACCTGCCCGAGCGTGATGAACTGTGCGCGTCCTATACTTAACATTGTGAGCGCAAATTTGTTTGTGCGCTGGTACCCGGATGGTATTACAATCTATGCGGAACTTGTTACGAACGATGTTTGCGCGCATACTTTTAACGTCTTTGAAAAGCTCCCTTCGAATGTATTTGGATAATTTTTATTATTAGTGTTTTGCACGAGTTTTATATATACCAATAAGAGTTAGTATTTAATAATCTTCACAAATGTGGTTTGGGGAGACTTTTTCCTCCTTGTGAGGAACTGTGTTTTGTCCACCTTTTCAATATCCTCTTCTGTTACACGGACCCTCGAAGGTCCGCTCTTCACTTCAACATTGAGCAGGGACTGATAGAAATCCACACTGAGAACAACAGGGTAATTCAAAGAGATCAGAATGGCTGGAGAAAGGTAACTGAATGCTGAAATTCAGGGTACGGTTACCTTTCCTGGCCATTCGGCGATCCAGAGAGCAGGCAATTCGCCAAATCCTGGCGAATTGCCTGCACATACGGTGCCTGTTCGGTGCCTGTTCGAGGGCGGTGAATCCCCATGAAAAAGCAATGCTTCGACTATTCAGAGAACACAAACCAGCAGTGAAAGGTTC
>RXON01001631.1:0-123477 GCA_009667805.1 Leptobrachium leishanense
AACCCCCACACACACACACCTCCTGCAACCCCCCACACCTCCTGCAAACCCCCTACATACACCTCCTGCAAACCTCCCTACACACCTCCTGCAAACCCCCTACACACACCTCCCCAAACCCCCTACAATACACCACACCTCCTGCAAGCCCTCCTCTACACACACCTCCTGCAATCCCCCTACACACACACCTCCTGCAAGCCCCCTCTACACACACACCTCCTGCAAACCCCCTCTACACACACACCTCCTGCAAACCAACTACACACACACAGCTCTTGCAATCCCCCTAAACACATACCTCCTGCAAACACCACCTCCTGCAACCCCCTACACACACCTCCTGGAAACCCTACACACACCTCCTGCAAACCTACACACACAAACTTCCAACAAACCCCACCTCCTGCAAAACACCCCACCTCCTGCAAACCCCCTCTACACACACACCTCCTGCAAACCCCCTACACACACACCTCCTGCAAACCCCCCTCTACACACACACACACCTCCTGCAAACCCCCCTCTACACACACACCTTCTGCAAACCCCCTACACACACCTTCTGCAAACCCCCATACACACACCTTCTGCAAACCCCCTACACACACCTTCTGCAACCCCCCTACACACACCTTCTGCAAACCCCCCTACACACACCTTCTGCAAACCCCCCTACACACACACCTTCTGCAAACCCCCTACACACACCTCCTGCAAACCCCCTACACCACCTCCTGCAACCCCCTACACACCCCTCCTGCAACCCCCTACACACACCTCCTGCAACCCTTCTACACACCACCTTCTGCAAACCCCTACAACACCTCTGCCTCCTCTACACACCACCTTCTGAAACCGCTACACTCCCCCTACATACACACACCTCCTGCAACTCCCCTACATACACACACCTCCCGCACTCCCCACACCACCTCCCGCAACTCCCCACACACCACTCCCGCAAACTCCCACAACCACCTCCGCAACCCCCACACACCACCTCCTGCAACCCCCACACACCACCTCCTGCAAACCTCTATACACACCTCCTGTAAACGCCCTCTACACATACCACCTGCAAACCCCCTGCAACCCATCACCTCCTGCAACCCTTACACACACGCACTCCTCCTGCAAATCCCCACGCGCACCTTCTGCAAACCCCCACGTGCACATCCTGCAATCCCCCCACATGCACCTACTGCAACCCCCACACACACCACCTCCTGCAAACACACCATCTCCTGCAACCCCCCACGCCACCTCCTGCAACCCCCTACAACACACAACAACCTCCTGCAAACCCCTACACACACGCACCTCCTGCAAATCCCTACACACACGCCCCCCATGCACACGTATTTTCTGCAAACCCCACACACCTCCTTCAACCCCACATTGCACCTACTGCAACCCCCCACACACACCACCCCCTGCAACACACACCCACCGCCTGCAACCCCACACACCTCCTGCAAACGTCCCCCACACACCTCCTGCATCCACCCACTCACCTGCAACCCCCGCCAACATACACACACCTCCTGTAAACCCCGTCTACATACACACCTCCTGCAAGCCCTCCTCTACACACAAAACCTCCTGCAAACCCTCTACACACACACCTCCTGCAAACCAACTACACACACACAGCTCTTGCAATCCCCTAAAACACATACCTCCTGCAAACACCACCTCTTGGAAACCCTACAACACCTCCTGCAAACCTACCACAACAAACTTCCTACAAACCCACCTCC
Source organism: Leptobrachium leishanense (assembly GCA_009667805.1). Lineage (NCBI taxonomy): Eukaryota > Metazoa > Chordata > Amphibia > Anura > Megophryidae > Leptobrachium > Leptobrachium leishanense. The sequence continues at coordinate 1,764 of RXON01001631.1, forward strand.
TGCAAAACACCCCACCTCCTGCAAACCCCCTCTACACACACACCTCCTGCAAAACCCCCTCTACACACACACCTCCTGCAAAACCCCCTCTACAACATACCTCCTGCAAACCCTCTATCACACACACCTCCTGCAAACCCCTCTACACACACACCTCCTGCAAACCCCCTCTACACACAACACTCCTGCAAACCCCTCTCACACACACCTCCTGCAAACCCCCCTCTACACACACACGTCCTGCAAACCCCCCTCTACACACCGTCCTGCAAAACCCCCTCTACACAACACCTCCTGCAAACCCCCCTCTACACACACACTCCTGCAAGCCCCCTCTACACAACACCATCTGCAAACCAACTACACACACACAGCTCTTGCAATCCCCCTAAACACATACCTCCTGCAAAACACCCACCTCCTGTAAACCCCTACACAACACCTCCTGGAAACCCTACACACACCTCCTGCAAACCTACACACACAAACTTCCAACAAACCCCACCTCCTGCAAAAACCCCACCTCCTGCAACCCCCTCTACACACACACCTCCTGCAACCCCTCTACACACATACCTCCTGCAAACCCCCTCTACACACACACACACACACCTCCTGCAACCCCCCTCTACACACACACACCTTCTGCAAACCCCCCTACACACACCTTCTGCAAACCCCCTACACACTCCTGCCAAACCCCCTACACACGCAAACCCCCCTCTACACACACACACACCTCCTGCAAACTCCTTCTACACACACACCTTCTGGACCCCTACACACTCCCCTACATACACAACACCTCCTGCAACTCCCCACACACCACCTCCCGCAACTCCCCACACACCACCTCCCGCAACCCCCCACACCACCTCCCGCAACCCCCCACACACCACCTCCGCAACCCCCACACACCACCTCCCGCAACCCCCCACACACCACCTCCTGCAAACCTCCTATACACACCTCCTGTAAACCCCCTCTACACATACCACCTGCAAACCCCCTGCAACCCATCACCTCCTGCAACCCTTACACACACGCACTCCTCCTGCAAATCCACGCGCACCTTCTGCAAACCCCCACGTGCACATCCTGCAATCCCCCCACACGCACCTACTGCAACCCCCACCACACACCACTCTGTAAACACACCATCTCCTGCAACCCCCCACACCACCTCCTGCAACCCCCCACACCACCTCCGCAACCCCCCCACAACCACCTCCTGCAAACCCCCACACCACCTCCTGGAACCCCCCACACACCTCCTGGAAACCCCCCACACCACCTCCTGGAAACCCCACACCACCTCCTGGAACCACCCCACACCACCTCCTGGAAACCCCCCACACCACCTCCTGGAAAACCCCCACACCGCCTCCTGCAAACCTCCACACACCACCACCTCCAAACCCCCACGCCACCTCCTGCAACCCCCTACACACACACACGTCCTGCAAACCCCTACACACACGCACCTCCTGCACAATCCCTACACACACGCCCCCCTATGCACACGTATTTTCTGCAAACCCCCACACACCTCTTCAACCCCCACATGCACTACTGCAACCCCCCACACACACCACCCCCTGCAAAACACACACCACCGCCTGCAACCCCCCACACACCTCCTGCAAACGTCCCCCCACACACCTCCTGCATCCACCCACTCACCTGCAACCCCCCTTACATACACACACCTCCTGTAACCCCGTCTACATACACACCTCCTGCAAGCCCTCCTCTACACACAAACCTCCTGCAAACCCCTCTACACACACACCTCCTGCACCAACTACACAACACACACACAGCTCTTGCAATCCCCCTAAACACATACCTCCTGCAAACACCACCTCCTGGAACCCTACACACACCTCCTTGCAAACCTACACACAACACACAACTTCCTACAACCCCACCTCCTGCAAAACACCCCACCTCCTGCAAACCCCTCTACACACACACCTCCTGCAAACCCCTCTACACACATACCTCCTGCAAACCCCCCTCTACACACACACCTCCTGCAAACCCCCTCTACACACACACCTCCTGCAAACCCCCTCTACACACACACCTCCTGCAAACCCCTCTACACACACGTCCTGCAAACCCCCCTCTACACACACACCTCCTGCAAACCCCCCTCTACACACACACCCTCCTGCAAACCCCCTCTACACACCAACCTCCTGCAAACCAACTACACACACACAGCTCTTGCAATCCCCCCTAAACACATACCTCCTGCAAACACCACCTCCTGCAACCCCCTACACACACCTCCTGGAAACCCTACACACACCCTCCAAACCTACACACACAAACTTCCAACAAACCCCACCTCTGCAAAAACACCCCACCTCCTGCAAACCCCCTCTACACACACCTTCCTGCAAACCCCCTCTACACATGCAAACCCCCCTCTACACAACACCTCCTTGCAACAACCCCCTCTAACACACCCCTCTCAACACACCTTCTGCAAACCCCTACACACACCTCTAAACCCCCTACACACACCTCTGCAAAACCCCCCACACACACCTTCTGCAAACCCCCTACACACACCTTCTGCAAACCCCCCTACACACACACACACACCTCCTGCAAACCCCTACACACCTCCTGCAAACCCCCTACACACCTCCTGCAAACCCCCTACACACCTCCTGCAAACCCCCTACACACGCAAACACCCCTCTACACACACCTCTGCAAACTCCTTCTACACACACCACTTCTGGAACCCCTACACACTCCCCCTACATACACACACCTCCTGCAACTCCCCCTACATACACACACCTCTGCAACTCCCCACACACACACCTCCTGCAACTCCCCACACACCACCTCCTGCAACCCCCCACACACCACCATCCTGCAAACCCCCTAACATACCACCTGCAAACCATCATCCTGCAACCCTTACACACGCACTCCTCCTGCAAAACCCCACGCCGCACCTTCTGCAAACCCCCACGTGCACATCCTGCAATCCCCCCACACGCACCTACTGCAACCCCCACACACACCTTCTGCAAACCCCCACGTGCACATCCTGCAATCCCCCAACACGCACCTACTGCAACCCCCACAACACCACCTCCTGTAAACACACCATCTCCTGCAACCCCCCACAACACCTCCTGCAACCCCCACACCACCTCCTGCAACCCCCCACACCACCTCCTGCAAACCCCCACACCACCTCCTGCAAACCCCCCACACCACTCCTGCAAACCACACACCACCTCCTGCAAACCCCACAACCACCTCCTGCAAACCCCCACACCGCCTCCTGCAAACCTCCACACACCACCTCCTGCAACCCCCTACACACACACACCTCCTGAAACCCCTGCACACACACGCACCTCCTGCAAATCCCTACACACACCCCCCTATGCACACGTATTTTCTGCAAACCCCACACACCTCCTTCAACCCCCACATGCACTACTGCAACCCCCCGACACACCACCACCCTGCAAACACACACCACCGCCTGCAACCCCCCACACAACCTCCTGCAAACGTCCCCCCACACACCTCCTGCATCACCTACACTCACCTGCAACCCCCCCTACATACACACACCTCCTGTAAACCCCGTCTACATACACACCTCCTGCAAGCCCTCCCTACACCACACACCTCCTGCAAGCCCTCCCACACACAACCTCTGCAAACCAACTACACACACACAGCTCTTGCAATCCCCCTAAACACATACCTCCTGCAAACACCACCTCCTGGAAACCCTACACACACCTCCTGCAAACCTACACACACACAAACTTCCTACAAACCCCACCTCCTGCAAAACACACCCACCTCCTGCAAACCCTCTACACACACACCTCCTGCAAACCCCCTCTACACACATACCTCCTGCAAACCCCCCTCTACACACATACCTCCTGCAAACCCCCCTCTACACACATACCTCCTGCAAACCCCCTCTAACACATACCTCCTGCAAACCCCCTCTACACACATACCTCCTGCAAACCCCCCTCTACACACATACCTCCTGCAAACCCCCCTCTACACACACACCTCCTGCAAACCCCCCTCTACACACACACCTCCTGCAAACCCCCCTCTACACACACGTCCTGCAAACCCCCCTCTACACACACACCTCCTGCAAACCCCTCTAACACACACACCTCCTGCAAGCCCCCTCTACCACACACCTCCTGCAAACCCCCTCTACACACACACCTCCTGCAAACCAACTACACACACACAGCTCTTGCAATCCCCCTAAACACATACCTCCTGCAAACACCACCTCCTGTAAACCCCTACACACCCTCCTGGAAACCCTACACACACCTCCTGGAAACCTACACACACAAACTTCCAACAAACCCCACCTCCTGCAAAAACACCCCACTCCTGCAAACCCCCTCTACACACACACCTCCTGACAACCCCCCTCTACACACATACTCCTGCAAAACCCCTCTACACACACACACCTCCTGCAAACCCCCCTCTACACACACACCTCCTGCAACCCCCTCTCACACATACCTCTGCAAACCCCCTCTACACACATACCTCCTGCAAAACCCCCTCTACACACACACACCTCCTGCAAAACCCCTCTACACACACACCTTCTGCAAACCCTACAACACCTTCTGCAAACCCCCCTACACACACACACACCCCCTACACACCTCCTGCAAACCCCCTACACACGCAAACCCCCTCTACACACACACACCTCCTGCAAACCTCTACACACACACCTTCTGGAACCCTACACACTCCCCCTACATACACACACCTCCTGCAACTCCCCACACACCACCTCCCGCAACTCCCCACACACCACCTCCCGCAACCCCCACACACCACCTCCGCAACCCCCCACACACCACCTCCCGCACCCCCCACACCACCTCCTGCAAACCTCCTATACACCCCTGTAAACCCCCTCTACACATACCACCTGCAAACCCCCTGCAACCCATCACCTCCTGCAACCCTTACACACACGCACTCCTCCTGCAAATCCCCAGGCGCACCTTCTGCAAACCCCCACGTGCACATCCTGCAATCCCCCCACACGCACCTACTGCAACCCCCACACACACCACCTCCTGTAAAACACACCATCTCCTGCAACCCCCCACACCACCTCCTGCAACCCCACCACCTCCTGCAACCCCCACACCACCTCCTGCAAACCCCCACACCACCTCCTGGAAACCCCCCACACCACCTCCTGGAAACCCCCACACCACCTCCTGGAAACCCCCACACCACCTCTCTGCAAACCCCCACACCGCCTCCTGCAAACCTCCACACACCACCACCTCCACCCCCCACGCCACCTCCTGCAACCCCCTACACACACACACGTCCTGCAAACCCCTACACACACGCACCTCCTGCAAATCCCTACACACACGCCCCCCTATGCACACGTATTTTCTGCAAACCCCCACACACCTCCTTCAACCCCCACATGCACCTACTGCAACCCCCCACACACACCACCCCCTGCAAACACACACCACCGCCTGCAACCCCCCACACACCTCCTGCAAACGTCCCCCCACACACCTCCTGCATCCACCCACTCACCTGCAACCCCCCCTACATACACACACCTCCTGTAAACCCCGTCTACATACACACCTCCTGCAAGCCCTCCTCTACACACAAACCTCCTGCAAACCCCCTCTACACACACACCTCCTGCAAACCAACTACACACACACAGCTCTTGCAATCCCCCTAAACACATACCTCCTGCAAACACCACCTCCTGGAAACCCTACAAACACCTCCTGCAAACCTACACACACAAACTTCCTACAAACCCCACCTCCTGCAAAACACCCCACCTCCTGCAAACCCCCTCTACACACACACCTCCTGCAAACCCCCCTCTACACACATACCTCCTGCAAACCCCCCTCTACACACACACCTCCTGCAAACCCCCCTCTACACACACACCTCCTGCAAACCCCCTCTACACACACCTCTGCAAACCCCCCTCTACACACACGTCCTGCAAACCCCTCTACACACACACCTCCTGCAAACCCCCCTCTACACACACACCTCCTGCAAGCCCCCTCTACACACACACCTCCTGCAAACCCCCTCTACACACACACCTCCTGCAAACCAACTACACACACACAGCTCTTGCAATCCCCCTAAACACATACCTCCTGCAAACACCACCTCCTGCAACCCCCTACACACACCTCCTGGAAACCCTACACACACCTCCTGCAAACCTACACACACAAACTTCCAACAAACCCCACCTCCTGCAAACCCCCTCTACACACACACCTCCTGCAACCCCCTCTACACACATACCTCCTGCAAACCCCCCCCCTACTACACACACACACTCCTGCAAACCCCCCTCTACACACACCTTCTGCAAACCCCCTACACACACCTTCTGCAACCCCCCTACACACACCTTCTGCAAACCCCCTACACACACACACACCTCCTGCAAACCCCCTACACACCTCCTGCAAACCCCTACCACACCTCCTGCAAACCCCCTACACACCTCCTGCAAACCCCCTACACACCCCTCCTGCAAACCCCCTACACACACGCAAACCCCCCTCTACACACACACACACCTCCTGCAAACTCCTTCTACACACACACACCTTCTGGAACCCCTACACACTCCCCCTACATACACACACCTCCTGCAACTCCCCCTACATACACACACCTCCTGCAACTCCCCACACACCACCTCCTGCAACCCCCCACACACCACCTCCTGCAAACCCCCTCTACACATACCACCTGCAAACCATCACCTCCTGCAACCCTTACACACACGCACTCCTCCTGCAAATCCCCACGCGCACCTTCTGCAAACCCCCACGTGCACATCCTGCAATCCCCCCACACGCACCTACTGCAACCCCCACACACACCTTCTGCAAACCCCCACGTGCACATCCTGCAATCCCCCCACACGCACCTACTGCAACCCCCACACACACCACCTCCTGTAAACACACCATCTCCTGCAACCCCCCACAACACCTCCTGCAACCCCCCACACCACCTCCTGCAAACCCCCCACACCACCTCCTGCAACCCCCCACACCACCTCCTGCAAACCCCACACCACCTCCTGCAAACCCCCACACCGCCTCCTGCACAACCACCAACACCACCTCCTGCAAACCGCTACACACACACACCTCCTGCAAACCCCTGCACACACGCACCTCCTGCAAATCCCTTCACACACCCCCCTATGCACACGTATTTTCTGCAAACCCCCACACACCTCCTTCAACCCCCACATGCACCTACTGCAACCCCCCACACACACCACCCCCTGCAAACACACACCACCGCCTGCAACCCCCCACACACCTCCTGCAAACGTCCCCCCACACACCTCCTGCATCCACCCACTCACCTGCAACCCCCCCTACATACACACACCTCCTGTAAACCCCGTCTACATACACACCTCCTGCAAGCCCTCCCTACACACACACCTCCTGCAAACCAACTACACACACACAGCTCTTGCAATCCCCCTAAACACATACCTCCTGCAAACACCACCTCCTGGAAACCCTACACACACCTCCTGCAAACCTACACACACAAACTTCCTACAAACCCCACCTCCTGCAAAACACCCCACCTCCTGCAAACCCCCTCTACACACACACCTCCTGCAAACCCCCTCTACACACATACCTCCTGCAAACCCCCCTCTACACACATACCTCCTGCAAACCCCCCTCTACACACATACCTCCTGCAAACCCCCCTCTACACACATACCTCCTGCAAACCCCCCTCTACACACATACCTCCTGCAAACCCCCCTCTACACACATACCTCCTGCAAACCCCCCTCTACACACACACCTCCTGCAAACCCCCCTCTACACACACGTCCTGCAAACCCCCTCTACACACACGTCCTGCAAACCCCCCTCTACACACACGTCCTGCAAACCCCCCTCTACACACACACCTCCTGCAAACCCCCCTCTACACAAACACCTTCTGCAAACCCCCTACACAAACCTTCTGCAAACCCCCTACACAAACCTTCTGCAAACCCCTACACAAACCTTCTGCAAACCCCCTACACACACCTTCTGCAAACCCCCTACACACACCTGTTGCAAACCCCCCTACACACACACACACACACCTCCTGCAAAACCCCTACACACCTCCTGCAAACCCCCTACACACACCTCCTGCAAACCCCTCTAACACACACCCCTCCTGCAAACCCCCTACACACGCAAACCCCCTAAACACACACACCTCCTGCAAACCCCCTCTACACACACACCTCCTGCAAACCAACTACACACACACAGCTCTTGCAATCCCCCTAAACACATACCTCCTGCAAACACCACCTCCTGCAACCCCCTACACACACCTCCTGGAAACCCTACACACACAAACTTCCAACAAACCCCACCTCCTGCAAAACTCCCCACCTCCTGCAAACCCCCTCTACACACACACCTCCTGCAAACCCCCTCTACACACATACCTCCTGCAAACCCCCCTCTACACACACACACCTCCTGCAAACCCCCTCTACACACACACCTCCTGCAAACCCCCCTCTACACACACACCTTCTGCAAACCCCCTACACACACCTTCTGCAAACCCCCCTACACACACCTTCTGCAAACCCCCCTACACACACACACCACACCTCCTGCAAACCCCCTACACACCTCCTGCAAACCCCCTACACACCTCCTGCAAACCCCCTACACACCCCTCCTGCAACCCCCTACACACCCCTCCTGCAAACCCCCTACACACGCAAACCCCCCTACACACATACATACACACACACACACACACACACACAACACACACACACACACACACCTCCTGCAAACTCCTTCTACACACACACCTTCTGGAACCCCTACACACACCTCCTGCAACTCCCCTACATACACACACCTCCTGCAACTCCCCTACATACACACCACCTCCTGCAACTCCCCACACACCACACCCCCGCAACCCCCACACACCACCTCCTGCAAACCTCCTATACACACCTCCTGTAAACCCCCTCTACACATACCACCTGCAAACCCCCTGCAACCCATCACCTCCTGCAACCCTTACACACACGCACTCCTCCTGCAAATCCCCACGCGCACCTTCTGCAAACCCCCACGTGCACATCCTGCAATCCCCCCACACGCACCTACTGCAACCCCCCACACACACCACCTCCTGTAAACACACCATCTCCTGCAACCCCCCACACCACCTCCTGCAACCCCCCACACCACCTCCTGCAACCCCCCACACCACCTCCTGCAACCCCCCACACCACCTCCTGCAAACCCCCCACACCACCTCCTGCAAACCCCCACACCACCTCCTGCAACCCCCACACCACCTCCTGCAAACCCCCATACCACCTCCTGCAAACCCCCCACACCACCTCCTGCAAACCCCCTACACACCCCTCCTGCAAACCCCCTACACACGCAAACCCCCTCTACACACACACAACACACACCTCCTGCATCCCCCTACATACACACACCTCCTGCAACTCCCCTACATACACACACCTCCTGCAACTCCCCACACACCACCTCCCGCAACTCCCACTCCCCAACACCACCTCCCGCAACTCCCCACACACCACCTCCCGCAACCCCCCACACACCACCCTCCGCAACCCCCCACACACCACCCCCCGCAACCCCCCACAACACACCTCCCGCAACCCCCCACACACCACCTCCCGCAACCCCCCACACCACCTCCTGCAACCCCCCACACACCACCTCCTGCAAACTCCTTCTACACACACACCTTCTGGAACCCCTACACACACCTCCTGCAACTCCCCCTACATACACACACCTCCTGCAACTCCCCCTACATACACACCACCTCCTGCAACTCCCACACACCACCTCCCGCAACCCCCCACACCACCCACCACCTCCTGCAACCCCCCACACACCACCTCCTGCAAACCTCCTATACACACCTCCTGTAAACCCCCTCTACACATACCACCTGCAAACCCCTGCAACCCATCACCTCCTGCAACCCTTACACACACGCACTCCTCCTGCAAATCCCCACGCGCACCTTCTGCAAACCCCCACGTGCACATCCTGCAATCCCCCCACACGCACCTACTGCAACCCCCACACCACCACCACCTCCTGTAAACACACCATCTCCTGCAACCCCCACACCACCTCCTGCAACCCCCCACACCACTCCTGCAACCCCCACACCACCTCCTGCAACCCCCCACACCACCTCCTGCAAACCCCCCACACCACCTCCTGCAAACCCCCCACACCACCTCCTGCAACCCCCCACCACCTCCTGCAAACCCCCCATACCACCTCCTGCAAACCCCCCACACCACCTCCTGCAAACCCCCTACACACCCCTCCTGCAAACCCCCTACACACGCAAACCCCCCTCTACACACACACACACACACCTCCTGCAACTCCCCCTACATACACACACCTCCTGCAACTCCCCCTACATACACACACCTCCTGCAACTCCCCACACACCACCTCCGCAACCCCCCACACACACCACCTCCCGCAACTCCCCACACACCACCTCCCGCAACTCCCCACACACCACCTCCCGCAACCCCCCACACACCACCTCCCGCAACCCCCCACACACACCTCCCGCAACCCCCCACACACACCACCTCCCGCAACCCCCCACACCACCTCCTGCAACCCCCCACACACCACCTCCTGCAAACCTCCTATACACACCTCCTGTAAACCCCCTCTACACATACCACCTGCAAACCCCCTGCAACCCATCACCTCCTGCAACCCTTACACACACGCACTCCTCCTGCAAATCCCCACGCGCACCTTCTGCAAACCCCCACGTGCACATCCTGCAATCCCCCCACACGCACCTACTGCAACCCCCACACACACCACCTCCTGTAAACACACCATCTCCTGCAACCCCCCACACCACCTCCTGCAACCCCCCACACCACCTCCTGCAACCCCCCACACCACCTCCTGCAAACCCCCACACCACCTCCTGCAAACCCCCCACACCACCTCCTGCAACCCCCCACACCACCTCCTGCAAACCCCCCATACCACCTCCTGCAAACCCCCCACACCACCTCCTGCAAACCCCCTACACACCCCTCCTGCAAACCCCCTACACACGCAAACCCCCTCTACACACACACACACACACCTCCTGCAACTCCCCCTACATACACACACCTCCTGCAACTCCCCCTACATACACACACCTCCTGCAACTCCCCACACACCACCTCCCGCAACTCCCCACACACCACCTCCCGCAACTCCCCACACACCACCTCCCGCAACTCCCCACACACCACCTCCCGCAACCCCCCACACACACCACCTCCCGCAACCCCCACACACCACCTCCGCAACCCCCACACACCACCTCCCGCAACCCCCCACACCACCTCCTGCAACCCCCCACACCACCTCCTGCAAACCTCCTATACACACCTCCTGTAAACCCCCTCTACACATACCACCTGCAAACCCCCTGCAACCCATCACCTCCTGCAACCCTTACACACACGCACTCCTCCTGCAAATCCCCACGCGCACCTTCTGCAACCCCCACGTGCACATCCTGCAATCCCCCCACACGCACCTACTGCAACCCCCCACACACACCACCTCCTGTAAACACACCATCTCCTGCAACCCCCCACACCACCTCCTGCAACCCCCCACACCACCTCCTGCAAACCCCCCACACCACCTCCTGGAAACCCCCACACCACCTCCTGCAAACCCCCACACCGCCTCCTGCAAACCCCCACACCGCCTCCTGCAAACCTCCACACACCACCACCTCCTGCAACCCCCCACACCACCTCCTGCAACCCCCTACACACACACACCTCCTGCAAACCCCCTACACACACGCACCTCCTGCAAATCCCTACACACACCCCCCTATGCACACGTATTTTCTGCAAACCCCCCACACACCTCCTTCAACCCCCACATGCACCTACTGCAACCCCCACACACACCACCCCCTGCAAACACACACCACCGCCTGCAACCCCCCACACACCTCCTGCAAACGTCCCCCCACACACCTCCTGCATCCACCCACTCACCTGCAACCCCCCTACATACACACACCTCCTGTAAACCCCGTCTACATACACACCTCCTGCAAGCCCTCCTCTACACACAAACCTCCTGCAAACCCCCTTTACACACACACCTCCTGCAAACCCCCTTTACACACACACCTCCTGCAAACCAACTACACACACACAGCTCTTGCAATCCCCCTAAACACATACCTCCTGCAAACACCACCTCCTGGAAACCCTACACACACCTCCTGCAAACCTACACACACAAACTTCCTACAAACCCCACCTCCTGCAAAACACCCCACCTCCTGCAAACCCCCTCTACACACACACCTCCTGCAAACCCCCCTCTACACACACACCTCCTGCAAACCCCCTCTACACACACACACCTCCTGCAAACCCCCTCTACACACACACCTCCTGCAACCCCCCTCTACACACACAAACACCTTCTGCAAACCCCCTACACACACCTTCTGCAAACCCCCTACACACACCTTCTGCAAACCCCCCTACACACACACACCTCCTGCAAACCCCCTACACACCTCCTGCAAACCCCCTACACACACCTCCTGCAAACCCCCTCTACACACACCCCTCCTGCAAACCCCCTACACACGCAAACCCCCCTAAACACACACACCTCCTGCAAACCCCCTACACACACACCTCCTGCAACTCCCCACACACCACCTCCTGCAACTCCCCACACACCACCTCCTGCAAACCTCCTATACACACCTCCTGTAAACCCCCTCTACACAAACCACCTACACACACCTCCTGCAAACCCACCACCTCCTGCAAACCCCCACACACGCACCTCCTGCAAACCCTACACATACCACCTGCAAACCCCCTGCAACCCATCACCTCCTGCAACCCTTACACACACGCACCTCCTGCAACCCCCTACACACGCACTCCTCCTGCAAATCCCCACGCGCACCTTCTGCAAACCCCCACGTGCACATCCTGCAATCCCCCCACATGCACCTACTGCAACCCCCCACACACACCACCTCCTGTAAACACACCATCTCCTGCAACCCCCCACACCACCTCCTGCAAACCCCCCACACCACCTCCTGCAAACCCCCACACCGCCTCCTGCAAACCTCCACACACCACCACCTCCAACCCCCCACGCCACCTCCTGCAACCCCCTACACACACACACCTCCTGCAAATCCCTACACACACGCCCCCCTATGCACACGAATTTTCTGCAAACCCCACACACCTCCTTCAACCCCCACATGCACCTACTGCAACCCCCCACACACACCACCCCCTGCAAACACACACCACCTCCTGCAACCCCCCACACACCTCCTGCAAACCTCCGCTATACACACCTCCTGCAAACGTCCCCCCACACACCTCCTGCATCCACCCACTCACCTGCAACCCCCCTACATACACACACCTCCTGTAAACCCCGTCTACACACAAACCTCCTGCAAACCCCCTCTACACACACACCTCCTGCAAACCAACTACACACACACAGCTCTTGCAATCCCCCTAAACACATACCTCCTGCAAACACCACCTTCTGCAACCCCCTACACACACCTCCTGGAAACCCTACACACACAAACTTCCTACAAACCCCACCTTCTGCAAAACACCCCACCTCCTGCAAACCCCCTCTACACACACACCTCCTGCAAACCCCCCTCTACACACATACCTCCTGCAAACCCTCCTCTACACACACCTCCTGCAACCCCACCTCTACACACACACACACACACCTCCTGCAAACCCCCTTTACACACACACCTCCTGCAAACCCCCTTTACACACACACCTCCTGCAAACCCCCTTTACACACAAACACCTTCTGCAAACCCCCTACACACACACACCTCCAGCAAAACCCCCTACACACACACACACACCTCCAGCAAACCCCCTACACACACCTCCTGCAACCCCCCACACCTCCTGCAAACCCGTCTACACACACACCTCCTGCAACCCCCCACACCTCCTGTAAACCCCTACATACACACACCTCCTGTAAACCCCAGTCTACACACACACCTCCTGCAAGCCCTCCTCTACACACACCTCCTGCAACCCCCCTCTACACACACAAACACCTTCTGCAAACCCCCTACACACACCTTCTGCAAACCCCCTACACACACACCTCCTGCAAACCTCCCTACACACACACACCTCCTGCAACCGCCCACACTCACCTCCTGCAACCCCACACTCACCTACTGCAACCCCCCACCTCCTGCAAACCCGTCTACACACACACCTCCTGCAACCCCCCACCACACTCACCTCCTGCAACCCCCCACACCTCCTGCAAACCCCGTACATAAACACACCTCCCCCAAACCCCCTACATACACACACCTCCTGTAAACCCCCGTCTACACACACCTCCTGCAAGCCCTCCTCTACACACACCTCCTGCAATCCCCCTACACACACACCTCCTGCAAACCCCCCTACACACACACCTCCTGCAAACCCCCCTACACACACCTCCTGCAAACCCCCCTACACACACTGAAGGAGCCGCCACTATAACATAATATGCGCTATAAATCATAAATGATAAATAACTGAAAATTGTTGCAGAATATGTCCTAATTAGAGTATTACGTGCAGGATTTCACATATTAGAAACAGACAAGGCCAAAGCCGGAATGTGCTGCGCTCGGGAGGGCTACTATGTACTATCAACACCACAGAACGAGATAATAGCTGTTACAACCTCAAGGTTATGACGCCCAAGGCTTGGATTCTTAGAAAATGTAGTGTTTTCTCTTCTTAGAATATAAACACGTACGCAAATGTTTTATGCTTATCTACAGAAATGTCTCACGGTGGTATCCGTATATATACAAGTGCATGTTCAAATATTAAACTAGAGGGATTTTGCCATCTGATACCTTGTCTGTGTCTTATTGGTACCATCTCTCTCCCAACGTTGGCAGAGGACTCGTTCGGGGCATAGACACCACCCTAAAGGGCTCTCGAGGAAAAGGGGGTCAATCAAATTAACCCATCAATTGGAGGCACTGGCTGAGATGTCCAGGGACCACCTCATCGTCTAGGTAAGAACCTTTTGCGTATCACCTGGCGATGAGACCCCGAGAGACATAGCACGAACTAGAACTAAAGGGGTTACTAAAGTACTAAAGGTATCCGAGTTAGAGTATTGTCAGGGACTGCTTTAAGGGATACAGGGAATTGGTGGTGACATGCCCTGTATGACCCTCTTGAACTTTTAGTCGTATAAGGATATTGTTATATTGTTGAACTCTTTTTCTCTACCCTTCCCCATATTTTCCTTTCCAAACTGTATTTTACGCAATATATGTCTACCTTTTACCGGAAGGTAAGCCGGCAACCTAGTGTATAGAGATATTGTTTTCTTGCTTTTGCTCTTTGCTCATTAAGGTTTACTATATCTATTGTTTTGTATAACCCACATACATATATATATACTTTCCATCCCTCACAACCATGGGTTCTAATTCCACCAAACATAAAACATATGATACCCCACATGTAGGCGAGACATGTAAGGATTACGTAGCACGCGTATCAGGCACTGGTTACTATCTAGTTAATCCCTGGGTTGACAATATGGCTGGCTGGACAGAAACAGTGGGTAGCTGCGACCCATTCCCCAAATTAGGGGATAATAGCCCTTTCCACATGGATATGGTCAAGGGTCTATGCCTTGACGATCAGGAAGTATGGCCATATTACCCCGGAGACCCTAACTGGGATAAAGAATATATGCGCTTAGGAGGTGAACAGTGGCTCCTCGTTGCCAGTCATTGGTACCCCAGGTCTGACAAGATAAAACACCCATCCCCACGGCTTCCAAACAACGCCAATAGACAACACCAATTAGAAAAACATATTCCCAGGTCCGCGACACTCATCCCCAGACCGAAATGGACCTTTACCCAGCCTCCCCTGACATTACCAAAAAACCCACCGCCATACAAACATGCGTACCCCACCCTAACTATGTTCAACGACACAGAGGTGATCGCGGCAGTGAGTACACTAGATGAGGATAACACTTCTAAGGTTGCCCGTATTGAGAAACCCACCTTTAAGACCTTTAATTTAAATACTCCTGATGACGAAGTATCCGAGACCCCCGAGTTGAATATCACAAAAGTCACCACTAGACTACAGTCAGGTACCTCTATCCAAGCCCCAGATAGGTACGATTCATCGAACCCCATAAACCCCACCTGTTCTACCCCATTACGTCCGATCACCATTAACCATGCAAATGCAACACCGGGTAGTCTTTTGGACATGACTGACACCAAAGTAACACATGCACCATTTATGACGGTTGGAGATAAACTGCTAAAAAAGGCTATTGACATCGAGGATATCAATAAGATATTAAAACATTGCCCTAAACCAAGGGAGGCCCCCCTTGGCACTATAAACTACCTAAAGAAGGCATGCAGTGGCCGCAACTACACCCAGGAAGATATGCATCTTATTATAGATGGTATTTTGGAGAAAAATAGTGGGTGGGAGTGGGATGAGGTTCCCACCATTTCTAACATCGTTCATAACCACTCAGCCCCCAACTATCCTCTAAACTGCACTGACGGCATCGCTAATATGTGGGATGAAATTCAAACCCAATTATTAAAGTTATATAAAGCCCGTTCATCTCTCCCAGTCGCAGTAGCATGTAAACAAAAATCAGGTGAAAGCGTGGTTGAATTCTGGCGACGCTTTTGCACCTGCTGGACAGAGGATGCAGGATTGACACCTGAGCCTCCTAGCCTCCTCATCTCTACCTTTATTAATAATCTAGAGCCACATTGCGTGTCCGTTGTGCGACAAGCAGTTTCCTCATGGCCCTCCGACACCCTCAGACAATTCAACACACATATGCATGAGAAAGAAGCAGCAGGTTGTTTTGACATACAACCTCGCAAACCTCATACCACGCATGCCGCACAATTCCACTCAACACCGTATCACACCCAAACCCCCACTCCGGCACCTGCAGCCACCACAAGACCACCCATCGACTACAGTACTATCAAATGTTTCCGCTGCGGCGACACCGGTCACTTCGCCCGACAATGCAAATCCCCTCAGGATAAGGTTGATGCATATCAAACTGCTTATAAGGAGGGTAGGCGCCGCGCTCAATCCCAAACGCCCACAGCCCCACCACCATCCTACCCCCCTCCACCTCCGGCACCCGAGTTCCCCATCACGTGGAACAACCAATGAGACAGCCCGGGAGCTGATACCCTGACTCTACCCCAGCTGACTTCTAGCTGGAGGCATGACCCTATGATAGTGTTACACATTGATGGCCGTCCGGTCTCCTTCCTTGTAGACACAGGTGCCACCACTAGCACCCTCGAGACAACACACTACACAGGGCCATTACAAGAGTCTGCGCCTTCCACGGGCATTAATGGCGTATCAACTGACACATATCTTACTACTCCTCTTTCTCTAGCACTCTCACCTGATGATTGCATTCTACATCACCGCTTCTCCATTATTCCTTCCTGCCCCGTCAGCCTTCTCGGCCGTGATCTCTTATCTATCTTAAAAATCACTATCTCTGTCACTGACTGCGGCCTCTCTGTGGATAGCACAATACTACCTTCTCTTTCTAAAACTCGCCATTTTTTCCTCTCTCCCTCCACTGTACCTACTGAACTTTCCTCACTATCCGACCTATGGTCTCAGGGACCATATGACGCCGGCCTCATCTCCTGCACCCCTTATGTAGCTCATGTCCAACCCAACGCTGCACCAGTTTACCAAAAACAGTACCCTCTGTCCAAAGAAAAGGTTGACGGTATAAGACCCATGATTGAACAGTTCCTAGCTGATGACATTATATTGTGGGAGATGGCCTCCACGGTAGGGGTATCACGTGGGAGGTCCTGTATGATGACAGCATCCCCGAGGATATCTCGAGGTGGCAACCCGGATACCCTCACATCCTACAATAAAACCCCTTTTCCCTTAGTGTAAGCACCATTGTATTCATCATGTGTAAATTACACATGGTGAAAAGAGAGGATTGAAGGAGCCGCCACTATAACATAATATGCGCTATAAATCATAAATGATAAATAACTGAAAATTGTTGCAGAATATGTCCTAATTAGAGTATTACGTGCAGGATTTCACATATTAGAAACAGACAAGGCCAAAGCCGGAATGTGCTGCGCTCGGGAGGGCTACTATGTACTATCAACACCACAGAACGAGATAATAGCTGTTACAACCTCAAGGTTATGACGCCCAAGGCTTGGATTCTTAGAAAATGTAGTGTTTTCTCTTCTTAGAATATAAACACGTACGCAAATGTTTTATGCTTATCTACAGAAATGTCTCACGGTGGTATCCGTATATATACAAGTGCATGTTCAAATATTAAACTAGAGGGATTTTGCCATCTGATACCTTGTCTGTGTCTTATTGGTACCATCTCTCTCCCAACGTTGGCAGAGGACTCGTTCGGGGCATAGACACCACCCTAAAGGGCTCTCGAGGAAAAGGGGGTCAATCAAATTAACCCATCACACACCTCCTGCAAACCCCCTACACACACACCTCCTGCAACCCCCCCGCGCACACCTCCTGCAACCCCCCCGCGCACACCTCCTGCAACCCCCCCGCGCACACCTCCTGCAACCCCCCCGCGCACACCTCCTGCAACCCCCCCGCACGCACACCTCCTGCAACCCCCCCCCGCACGCACACCTCCTGCAACCCCCCCCCGCACGCACACCTCCTGCACAACCCCCCCCCGCACGCACACCTCCTGCAACCCCCCCCCGCACGCACACCTCCTGCAACCCCCCCCCGCACGCACACACTCCTGCAACCCCCCCCCGCACGCAACACCTCCTGCAACCCCCCCCCGCACACACACCTCCTGCATCCCCCCCGCGCACGCACACCTCCTGCATCCCCCCCGCGCACGCACACCTCCTGCAACCCCCCCCCGCACGCACACCTCCTGCAACCCCCCCGCACGCACACCTCCTGCATCCCCCCCCGCACGCACACCTCCTGCATCCCCCCCGCGCACGCACACCTCCTGCAACCCCCCCGCGCACGCAATCCTCCTGCAAACCCCACACACATCACCTTCTGCACCTCCCACTGCCCCTGCAACACCCATACCACCTTTTATTTTTATTCAAAGCAAGATAGCATACATGTGAAATGCATCAACATTCTCAAATGCATCAGTGCAAACGAAACAAACATAGCAAACGTAAATCTTCTGGGCTTAAGCAGCTGATAGGAGCGGAGGTAATCATTAAGTAAACAGTGCGCTCGTAAGAGTCCAGTCCCCTCAGACTAGTAACCAAGATAAAACCACCCAGTAAGGGCATATACACTAACCGTTATAACAGTATTCCCGCAACTTAAGACGTCCGCCGAGTGCCCCCACCCACATGTGCCCACCTAGCCCCGCACAAAAAGCGAGCCAATACACCCATAGCGAGGTGGCCGCCGGCACTAACAGTGTGATCGGTCCACTTCCCGAGATTCCCAACCGTGTACCGCGGACAGCCCATCGCGCGCATTGTGGCAATCTCCGTTGTCTGCTCATGTTCCCCAACCAAACCGCCCACCTCCCATCCTGCATCCTCTCAGACTATGTTGGGTTGGGGGCAGCAGCTGATCGTTCATGATGCGGTCACTAGCATTAGAGAATGGGGCCCACGCGAACGGCTCGCTGCGCCCTAAATGGAATGGGTAGTTTCCGTTGCCGTAAGCGGATGAGTCAATCTGCGCATGGTATACTTTGCCATCTAAAAAAGCAGTAGCGTGAACTACCCGCTCATAGTGTGTGCAAGACGTTTTGTGTAGAAGTGACATGGTTCACATTGAGGAGGTTTGCCGCTCCCCGCACGAATCATCGGGGCCCCAGAGGAAGAGCTCAGCCCATGAGCCATGGTCGGCCTGTCCGAGGGCGAGTGGCGCGAGCTGCTGCAGCTCTTAGGACAATGTCGGCCCCTCTGGGGAGGGGTGCAGTCTCAATAGTTGTCAATGTCACCTGAGTCGAAGTGTAAAATCGGGGATGTGGTCATTGTGAGGGTCGTGCCTGTAAAGATGTTGGTGCCAGGAGCAGACACACAGCGCAGGTAGCAGCACTCGCGTCCTTCAGGCCCCGCCAAAGTTCCAACTGAAAGTCTACGCCCTGAGGGATGGGTATCAAGGGGATCCCCTGGGAATATTCCACGTGAGCTTGCGGCGAAGCCAGTGAGCAATGTCCAACGGAAAGGGGACTGGGCTGTATGGCGACAGATGTCGGGTATATATCCGTCCCCAGTAAAGCGACAACCGTGGTGGGGAAGGTGGGGCGCCGCAACCGTAGCGGCTCAGGCATCACTGGTGATCCGGGACGGCGGCGTTGCAGCAGGAGTTGTAGTCTAGGCATTTTACCTCCAGGTTCATCCCGCTTCCAGTCCTGTACCTCCAGTGGTGTCAGTTGTAAGGCCTCCAGGAAGGTGAGCACATCGTTAGGGCAACAGTGTGCTGAGCGCCATCGAGGCGTACCGTCAGGGCGAATGGAATGCCCCACGAGTAAGGGATATTTCGTTGGTGTAGAGCTTGCCTAACTGGGCGAAGATGGCAGCGCGCCGCGAGGGTGAAAGGTGACAAATCGTGGAATAGCTCAAGCTATTGTCCCTCGAAATCCCAGGTTCTGGTGTTCCAAACTCGCTGCATTATCACGTCTTTCAGTCTATAGTTTGAAAAGCAGCAAACTACGTTTCGTGGGGGTTTTGGACGCAGGGCCCTGTGGGCACGGGGTAGAATGCGTGCAGGCCTTAGTTCGCGCCCAGAGATTGCGGTAAAGACCTGACCGAGTACCTCATCCAGTTGTTCGGGTTGGTCCAGTTCCCACAGTCCGGATCCTGATATTACATCTCCGGCCCCGGTTGTCGAGGTCATCTACCAAGCGCCGGAGGCTGGAGAAGCCGCGAGCTGCAGCAGCCGCCGCAGGTGTGTGTTCCGGAGCCGTTTGTTCCAGGCGAGTCACCCTGGTAGACAGGGCTGCAACCTCCTCGCTCACCTCCTCCACATCTCCATGAAAGGAGCTGCGGAGGTCTGTGAGCATCTCAGCCAGGTCAGATTTGGTAGGCATACCAGCTAGGAGGGACTCCAATCTAAGCTCCAGGCGCGTGATGGCTGCCGTCGGGTCCTGAACAGGAGCATGTGCCGCCGCGTCCACCATCTTGGGTGGTGGGGTGGCCGCTGTAGGCCGAGGCGCCGGTACCAAGTACTCGTCCAGGGAGCGAGCTGCAGTGCGGGTGTTCTTAGTGGGGGTCTTCTGGCTGCTGGTGGAGCTCTTAGTGAGGACCATAGTAGGGTGAAAACTGCGGATTAGTGCGTAAAGTCGGAGAGTGACTTGGAGAGCTCTGTGTGCGGCCATCTTGGTTCACGGTCCGGACACGCCCCTCCCAATACCATCTTCTGCGCCCCTCCCAATACCATCTTCTGCACCCCTCCAATACCACCTTCTGCGCCCCCACTGCCCCCTGCAACCCCACCATCTGCACCCCTGCAACCCCCCCAATGCCACCTTCTGCATCCCCACTGCCCCTGCAACCACCCAATACCAACTTCAATGCCCTTGCAGCCAACCCCCCCCCCCCCAATGGAGTGCGCTGAGAACAGCCAGACCCTCAACAATAGACTGCCCTCTGGGCAGGCTTAGCACCTAGTGAATGTAAAAATCCTGTTGTTTTTTTATTAGCCTGCCCTTTCACTCTATCTTGGTAAAAGAACTGTGCAAAACAAGCCTTGACATGTTTGTGTCCATTTCTTCATGTGCCCTTCCCCACCATTTTACCTTTCAGCCAGCTTAGTTGTGCACTTCAGTTCATTTGGTGGTGTGTTTTTAAGTAAAGCTTTGACTTTTTTTGTGAAGCTGCTTTATTAGTCCTAAGTTTAATTCATTAACGGTTTGATAAATTTACATTCTAATTTGAAATATGGAGAATAAGTGGTCATAAAACTGCTGCAAAACTTAAAAAGGGGCAATGGTTTAGTAAAGACTTGAGGAAAGTAACTGGATGGTTTCACTAGTGAAATCAAACTTCACATGAAAGCATGCACTTCATATAGATTGCAGTTAGGAGAAGGGAAGCCGTGTCAGGAGGAATTTCCTTTGCAAATATATGGTTTTCCATCTGAGAATTGAGGTTTCCGGGTCCTGTTTGTATTAAAGTCACTCCCAAACTTCAAGATGTAGATTTTGACAAGTCATGGTAGATGAGCTGTGTTCTCTCAATGGATGCGGTAGAACATGAAGTCAAGCTATCATTCTTACATCCAGCTGGACCAGCACCATCATGCTCTTAGGAAACAATGTTATCACCATGCCAGGAAACGTCATCCGTTGCAAGCTGGAGCCAATTTCAGCTACAGGGAGAACATACCAGCTAACCCCCCAGGAGATGGTTAGTCAACCAAAAAAGAGATAATTTATCATTGGGTATAGACAGTTTGGGGAATTAATCCCTTGGTCACTGCCAACAAGATAATGGTATTCTACAAAAATTTAATTGAGATACCATGTTGAAATTTGGACTGACAAGACATGTACTGTTAAGTGTGAATTTTTGGGGAAAAATAAATAAAATGTCTGAACAAATTTTTTTATATTTGTACAATTGTGTCATGTTTTATATCAAATGAAAGTTCTATTCATGAGCTTTAAAATGACATGTCCCATGTCTAACTCATATCTCATAATATTAAATTTGAAGTTATGTTGGCTAGTGAATTTGGGCGATTTAGGCAATTTTGAAAGTTCAATATCTCAAACAGGTGGAGAAAAATA
This sequence comes from Leptobrachium leishanense, assembly GCA_009667805.1. Lineage (NCBI taxonomy): Eukaryota > Metazoa > Chordata > Amphibia > Anura > Megophryidae > Leptobrachium > Leptobrachium leishanense. The sequence goes on from RXON01001631.1 coordinate 24,821, forward strand.
AAACCTTTTTAAACCGCTCATGGTAAGGTAAAAATATACCAAAAGTGAACGAAAGCCATGACATCAAGTTCCAAAATGAATTTTTCATTTGTTTATTTGACATGGAATGACCTTTTTATATTGGGTCCATCACTGCTATAAAAAAGGAACAAATTCCCCAATGAGGGAGGACTAGAAGGGATATTCAGAGAGCACTGAAATTTTGGTGCTCTCCTTCGGCCTCCTTAATTCACCAACCCAGCGGTGAATTCAATATTCAGCACAGAGTCCCCGAAGTGTGCCGAATCGAAAAATGCCAAATGCATCAGACGAAATCGATCTGAAAACAGCTGACTGACCAATCAGAAGAAAAAAAACATGCAACTTTTAGGCTAGTCAGACGAACGCACTCTGCGTGCATGCATAACGGACAGACGTACTGACGGAAGATACTGTAGACACCATACGATCCATTTTTCTTGACGGACGTAGAATAAAAAAGGGAACTATGGGAAATAAAAATATGAAATTATAAATTTTAAAAGGATATGAAAAGCCATTGTGTGCGTCAAGGTGCTGGACGTCACAAATGCGCTGCGTCTGACATCTCATCACTCACACAGAACGCTACGCGGACGTGGCGCACTCTGCGCGTCCGTCGTAGCGGTTTTACGTTCTTGCCTAACTTGCATCCGTTTACCACGTGCGTTGTGCGTGCGCAGTTCGGTGCGCACGTACTTCAGGTGTGGGTCTTTATTGATCGGGATTCTATGCTACGACGGATGTTAAACTGCGGCAACATGGACGTGATCTGACACAGGCCTAAAAAAATAAATATTGCATGAAAATAATGGAGATCTTATGAACTATAAAAAAATGTGTATATATATATATATATATATATATATACAAAAAAAACTTATAAAAAATATAGAGACTTGTTACTGCAAATGGAAAGAATAAACGGTTGGATAAATATTTTAAGAAAAACTGATGTATTTTTCTTTACATTGAAACCTATGGGATTACGAGCAGACTCTCTCAGTATATTGACACTCTTTTACAACCAATGGTGATCAGAAATCCATCTTATCTACGAGACATGATGAATTTATTACAACTATTAGAAGGAATAAAATGGGAACCAGACTACATTCTGGCAACCTGTGATGTCCACTCTCTATATACGATAATACCCCATTCAAAGGGAAGTCAGGCAGTAAGACATTTTTTAAATGCTCATTCTATATATCCAGTCAAACAAGTTGACTTTATCATTGAGGGTATAGAATTTATATTAAATCACAATTATTTTTTCTTTGAGGGGGTCTTCTATTTGCAGCGCACTGGGACAGCCATGGGGACTCGTTTCGCGCCCAGCTATGCGAACTTACTCATGGCCCACTGGGAAGCGCAGTGGTCTTTGGGTTCAGGTGGCTGGGCGCGGAACCTTATATTGTACCAACGATTTATTGATCTCTTTTTTATTTGGAGGGGAACTGAGTCACAGTTAAAAGACTTCTTTCAGCAACTAAATAGTAATGATTGTGGGATCATTTTGGATACCCAATTTAGTAGACAAACTATTAATTTTTTAGACCTTACCATCTACATTGAAGACATGGAATTTAAGACTAAGACCTATTTTAAATCTGTAGATGCTAACAGCTTTATTCAATCTACTAGCTGTCACTCCCAGATATGGCTTCAAAAGCGTACCTGGTAGCCAATTTACCCGGATACAAAGGAATTGTAAAGACCATATTTTTGACGAGCAGGCTCAGAAGGTTAAGCGGGATTTCATTGACAAGGGATATAAAGAAGAACACCTAAATACAACTATAATGAATTTAAAGAAACGAGATAGAAGGGAAATGATACAGTATAAACCCCGTTTAACCACCACAGTAAAGACAACTTCTACTATTCCAATCATCTACAATTTCAGTTGTCAGTCGAAAAGAAATAAACCAAATTTTTAACAAATATTGGCCTATTTTACTTGAAGATCCTGCTCTAAAAGAAATTTTAGGAGATAAGCCAAAGATCGTAAACAGAGGGGCAAAGAATATTAAACAACAAATTGTGAAAAGTTACAACTGTTTAAAAAACAAGAAAGCGGATAATCCATTTCAGATTAAAGAGGGCTTCTATAGGTGTGGATCCTGCAATGTATGTAGAAATCTCAATTTAAAAAAAGTTTTTATTGATTTTTCCTCATGAGATTAATCACAAATTTAAAGGAATCACTACTTGTCAATCTAAAAATGTGATCTACGCTTTAATTTGCCCATGTAGAAAAATATATATTGGAAGGACTATTAGACCTCTCCATATCAGGATTATGGAACATATACGAAATATAAAAAAATCTATTTGAACATCACACGGTTTCTGCGCATTTTAGAGATCACCATAATGGAACACCTGCTGGCCTGCTTTTCTTTCCACTTAAAATAATTAAGAGAAACTGGCGTGGGGAAAATTTTATTAGAAGAATTAGTCAGGAAGAAATGAAGTTCATTTTCCAATTTAATACACTAATTCCTTATGGATTGAATACTGATTTCGAACTGTGTCATTTCTTGTAGACTATATTGAGAGGTCTCCTTTCTCTTCTGATATGATTCATGTAAATTTCTGTATCTAGAGGTAATGTCCCTTTTTTTGGGATTGCTGTATCTTTAATAATAAAAAAAAAAAATTCCCTTTTTTCCTCTTTTCTATGTGCCCCTTTTGGTATGTACATCTGCCTATTTGGGGAAATGACCACCGAACAATATGTGCCAGTTGGAGACTTGGACGGATCGGGACAGTGTTTGAACCGCCTCTTTCCCTATTGTTTTAGGACTTTGCGGCGAACTGCCTGTTTGTTTACATGGGGATCTATGGAGACGGCGACAATAGACGTCATCGGACCGCGCCAAAGATCACCACGCCGGGACGCATCGTGCTAGGAAATTTTTCCTACTGGGTATAAAAGGACGGTATAAGAATTGAGACAGTAATTCTTTTATTTTGCTACTGATGAAGCACCGGGAAGGTGCGAAACGCGTTTAGCTTTTGATTTTATTGTCCTCCACTTGCTTTTATTCCTGTATGTCGGAAATAAATGCCTTTGGTTTAAGGCTATCAAAAGAAGAAAGAAAATCTCCCTCTGTTTACTTGTGAGCTGCCTTAGAGTACACAAGAGGTCGGTAAAACGAGAGTATTTGGAGAACTATCCCCTTGGGCCAACTTGGTTACCCGTGACTCCAACAATTACTTGAAAGACGAGCATATGAGAGCTGGTAGCTCTCAAAAACCGTGAGTGTGCACTTGCCGATTCTGGTTATTTTTAAGTGATTATTCCAACATAATACGCTATGTAACCTATCTCCTCTTTTTGAGGTATTCACAAGATTATATACATATGTCTCTCCACTGAAGGAAGTATTAAGAAACCACCAAGAAAGGGATACACCACCTTGCTGTAAGGACTGATTATCCTTTTTATGTTATTCCGTTTTGGTGTGCCTGTCTCTCATTTTTCTATCATTGTATATATAGAGGAGCGCTACACAATTTTGTGTTTATTTTCTATGGGATTCGCCTGCTTAAACCTGTCAAATGAAACCCTGACAATCAGGGCATTTCACTGACATTTTGGTGCTGTTTAAACATTACTTCTCTATGGGGAATTTCACTGGCACCGAAGGTCAATGTATTTCGCTGGCACTTCGCCAATATCTGGCAAATCGCCAGCTTTTTAGTAGCTGTATTGCCACAAAACTGCACCATATACGGAAATTCACTTGTCTTGAGATACTCAAATGAAAAACTGGGTAAGAAAAAAAAAAAGGGGGGGGGGTGTTTCCACAAGTGAACTGCCATAGGCTGTCCAGCATCCAAAGAAAAAAAGACAACATACCCAACATCAGCGCAACATACCAATATCGCCCAACCAGGACATATGAAGACGTCACAAGAACTCAGTCTGACAGTCATTCATAGACTCCCAGGCTTCCCATTTTTCCTGAATGAGGACCTACTGTGGCGAAGGGTGGCTGAAAGCTCATCCGTTAATCTGATGTAGTCCATTATCTGACGGACACGTGATAAAGATGGTAAGGTAATTGAGCGCCATTGCTCCACAATCGCTTTCCTGGCTGCCAATAAGATCTTAGAAAGAAGGCGGTTCTGGAGAGGTGACAGGGCACCGGTCTGGCAAAAAGGTAGGTCCAGGGATCTAATGGGACAGGAATCTGGAATACCTGGAGCAGCAGGGTACCAACCTCCTCCCAGTACTTGACAATCACTGGACAACTCCACCACATATGAACCGGAGTCCCACGGGCACCGCACATTCTCCAGCACAGATCTGGAATCGAAGGGTCCGCTCTATGGAGGAACGCCGGAGTGACATACCATCTCATCAGACTGCTCCTGAAGGGTGGTACACATAAGCCACTCGTAAGGTGTCTCCCATATGTCCTCCCAATCATCACCATCAATATCAGTGCCAAGTTCTCTTTTTCCAAGCCGTCATGTAACTTAAGTACATTTGGCTCTACAGCCCTGACAGGCGGATATAAAGAAGAGAAATCAGGCCCCTGGGCTTAGTTTTAAAGTAACACTCTACAGCATAGAATCCCCCCCCCCCACCATAAATTATTGTGCATATGCTGCTGACAGCATCTGACCAATTATTTATTTTAAAAAAAAACTTAGATTTACCTTCCTCCTCTTCAGCTCCAGGGCTTCCAAATGCAGAAGCTGTGGGTTTGTGTGGGAACAGTGTATGCGATAGGCTAGGGTCAGACTAACGCATTTTTCACGTTGTCCGTGAAAATGTGCGTTCGAAGAATGGACGTATTTTTTCACGGAATACGCAATAGCAGTCATACTATGCGCAGTTTCATCCGTGATTTTGTACGGATCATCAATAAAACACTTCTTGCATCTGGACGTTATGTTAGCCGGACATTAGCAGCGTCTGATGTCTCCAATTCACGCACACACGCCGCTAGCGGGCGCAGCGCACTCTGTACGTCAGTACTAGTGGTTTAACGTTCTCGAAAAAATGCGTTCATTTTCCACTTGCGTTGCGCAGCCGGACTTTTGTGCGACCGTACATCGTATATTGGCCGTCATTGCCCGGCATCTGCTGCTAGTGCGGCCGTGATTAAGTGCGCCAGAACGCGCGTTCGCACTGCCTCAGTCTGACCCTAGCCTTACTCGCACCAAAAGAACCAAACAACTGACTGCTCAAAATTTGGCTACAGTCATATTTTGCTGCTCCAGACTTCTTTGGAACCTGAGTTGGTCCGCAGCAAGCAGGATACTCAAAATCCCATCTGCTGAGTGACAGCTGTGTGGGAGGAGGAAACCCGTAGGCCTGGTTCACACCTGGGCGTTTTACAGCACGTTCCTACGTTCTGTAAAACGCTCAAACACTGAAATCCCATTATCTCCTATTGGCATGGTTCCCACATATTACAGCACGTAAGAACGTGCTGTAAAACACCCTACGCCCAAAGAAGTACAGGAGGTTCTTTGGGGCGTATTACAAAGCGTTTGCGGCCATAGACTTCAACGTGAACGCGCTGAAATGGCCATTTGCGTGTTCCGCACATGGCAACAGGCCTCCGTAAGGCAGGAAGTATTTTTCACTGGACGCCTCCGTAGTCCATCAAAAAAACACGCGTACGACGTGCATTTGTAATTGTCAAAATGCGCAAAAACCCCCGACAAAAACGTGTGTAAAAACGCGCATATGAGATACGCTCAGATGTGAACCCAGCCTTAACTTCACACAGCGCTGTCAGGCGGGGGGGGGGGGCCTCCATGCAGCCCCGACTACTATAATAATCTATGGTCAGGGTGCTTCGTTTCCATTTCATTTCTCACAAACAAGGGACTCAACACTGATCACAAGAACTTCTAAACATAAACCCCTTAACTTATTTCAAGTTTATTAGTACAGTGGAGTGAAATGAATCAAAGAAATCAGCAAAATACTTTTGTGCAAAAAAAGGGTCACATTTTGGAGCCTAAATACATAATTAACACGGGATTGGACACGGCTGACATTACGTGTCCGATGGATAACCTATCTTGTTCAGTAGCAGCACAGTCTTATCACATGGACACCCCATAACCTACTAATGGGGTGTGTATAGAGGCTGTTAGGATGGATGGAGACGCGATCACTGGTCCTTTTTACTCTCTATAACAGCAGTCCCGTTCTCTGTGTCTGTAGGCGCCTCGTCTCCATGCTTCTTGATCTTCTTTGCCTTCTGATAAAGTTCATTCAGGTTGAATTCTCGAATAACGTTTTCCTGTAAAGTAACGTGAGCAATCATTAAAGCAGACAGGTAGAATTCATGGAAGCCGAGGAGCATGTGAGCTATGGAACGAGATGGGAATACGGTAGCAGACGTCCAGAAAGAGAATTTTGTCTTGTGTGTGAATAGCATCTTTAATACCTGGGTAAAGCTCCAAGACACAGCCCGGCCTTTCTTGTCTACTTGAGGCCTCCTTAAAATCTCTTTACCTCCTTGGAATAAGATGAGAGTCGGGAGCTGCTTGGACAGAGGAGACGTGCTGACATTATACCTGCAAGACAAGAAGTGGTTTGATTTATTATCCTCTATCTCAAGTAGGGATGCATTAATACCGATACTAGTATTGGTGCCGATTCCAGCATTTGCACGGGTACTTGGAATGCTCCGATACCAGGAAGCCAGCGCTCGGCTGGCTTGCCGGTATTCGAGGGGCTGAGGCAGCTGTCTGTATGCATAAAAAGGGGTGAATAGAGGCCTGCGTCCCCCTCCGGCTGGCCTCGATCCACGGAGCGGCCACCAGCCATGATCTCACAGGAGTTACGGTCGTTCGGTGGATTGCAGCTAGCCGGAGGGGGAATTCTGTCCGAATGCTTTTAATGCATTCTCACAGCGGCCCTGATGTCTGAGTGGGTATATATATCAGAAGAGAACGCGAATGGGAGCACTCACGGTCTGTTATAGAACGCTAAGCAGATTTTATCTACATGTATATGTATATAAACATATATATATAAAAAACATACATATAGAACGCTAAGTAGTTTTCTTAATCTCTACTACAGCAAAGTTTGCAAAGGTTACCATATGCAGCTTGTGTGACATATCCTCTGTGTATTTGTACAATTCCGTCCAATCAGTATAATGCTCCCATGACAACCATGGAAGCTAATAGTGTGTACACATGTGATAATGACAGGAATGACGCGCAAAGCCATGTGAGACGAGTCACTTCCGGTTATCGGATTGACGCAGTCCAGGACAGCGCGCTACAGGAAGGGTGAGTTAATTATTCAGTTAATGAAAGTATGTAATTTAGTATAAATACGGGCATGATGTCTTATTGTTTTTATCCTTGAAGAAGGCTCCATAGTGGGCCGAAACGTCGGATTTTAATGCATCGCCAATAAAATTTACAGATTTTATCTACAACAGACCGTGAGTGCTCCCATTCGTGTTCTCTTCTGATATATATTATTGGGATTAAGCACCGCGGCACCAAGATTTTTGCAAGTGAGTGCTAGAGGAGGTGGAAAAGTGTATATATGTATATATGTCTGTGTGTACATTTCAGTGTTAACAAACTGGACATGCTTTCAGAAAAATCCTAAAATTATTTATTGGAAAGCGGTCACATGACATTAAATAAAAGTATAGGTACTTGGTTTCGATGAGTAGCTGAAAAAAGTATCAGTGCTCGTTACCAGTGCAACCCTAATCACAGGCAGTGCCTGCTCCTGTGTCACCGCTCTATTACACAGTACACGGAGCTTCAGATTAGGGCCGAAACAACTAATCGATAATGAAAATAGTTGACAACTAATCCAATGGTCGATTAATCGGTCTGTGTAAAGCACACATTGTTTAGAGTTAGAGTAAGTTAAGCATTATTAACCTCCGATACTACTTTGGAGCTTATTGGAAAAGATGTGTCACTGCTTTAATCTGTATGATTTAGTTCTAGGGTTATGCTGGACATCACCAATTTGTTTTTATTTAGTTTACAACAGTAACAGAACTATCACACAGACTGTGGGGTACTGCTACTGGGTGGTGATTGGAGCTGTATCGCTGGAGTTTCATACCACCACGCCATCCTCCCTCTCTCCAGTCCGGGCCCTTACTCGTAAACTCCCTGCCAAATTCAGATCCAGTCTCTTGTCCAAACTCCCTCCCTCTTATCTCCAGGCCCCCCCCCCACTCAGTTTGTTAGTGAAATGGTTTTAAAAAAAAAGGGACACACTACACACCCTGACCACTTTAAGCTTATTAACAAGGACAGGCTCTATGGAGTGCCCCCCACCTTCTCACGCCACTTTGCGTGCTTACATCATCATGACTATATACGACCGTTTGTAGCAGCGTTCGTTTGGCAAGAAAGCAGACATGAGCTTGAGCTGTGCACACAGCAACAATCCATCACTCGGACCAGGCGCTCGCGTACCTTGTGTGTGAAAAGTACCCAAGTTACACGAGAAACATAACGTGTGTATGTAAGCACAAAAGTTACATACCATACGCAAATTGCAAAACAAAAAATATTGTAATTTTTAGGGATGCGCCGATACCACTTTTTTAAGACCGAGTACCGATACTTTTTAAAAGTACTCACCGATACCGAGTACCGATACTTTTCTTTAATGTCATGTGACGCTTTCCAATAAGAACAGACCATATAAAAATGCCCCCAGCTCACATGTATATCCCCCCCCCGAATATATATATATATATTTTTCATACTGCCCCAGCTCACACATGGATAATGCCCCAGCTCACACATGGTTATTGCCCCCCAGCTCACACATGGTTATTGCCCCCCAGCTCATAGATATGCCCCCCAGCTCGTGGACCGGATCTCTCCCCTCCCCCCCCCGCGACGATACTTACCTTCCTGGGCGCCGCCGGGAATGTCTCCACGCGTGCGCTCGTTGGAAGGACCCCAGCCGCGACCACGTGGGACCATGTGATCACGGCTGGGGTCCTTCCAACGAGCGCACGCGGGGAAACTTTCCCGGCTTCGCCCAGGAAGGTAAGTATCGTCGCGGAGAGCAGCTGCAGGGCCTGTCTGAATGCTCTATCGGCATTCGGACAGGCCCTGCAGCTGCTCACTGTGTTCACACTTACCTTCCTGGGCGCCGCCGGGAAAGCTTCCGCGCGCGTGCTCTCATTGGAAGGACCCCAGCCGTGATCACATGGTCCCACGTGGTCACGGCTGGGGTTCTTCCAACGAGCGCACGCGCGGAGACATTACCGGCGGCGCCCAGGAAGGTAAGTATCGTCGTGAGCAGCTCCAGGGGCGGCTGTCCGAATGCCGATAGAGCATTCGGACAGCCGCTGCAGCCCCTCGGATGCCGGCAAGCCGGCTCAATGCCGGCTTCCGGTATCGGAAAAAATATCGGGGGGTACTGCACGAGTCCAAGTACTCCTGCAGTACCCAGTATCGGCCCCGATACCGATACTAGTATCGGTGCAACCCTAGTAATTTTCTTATTATCCGATGAATCGAAAAAATAAATCGGGCAACTAATCGATTATGAAAATAATCGTTAGTTGCAGCCCTGCTTCAGATTGCTTTACATATCTAAATGTGAACCTCAGAGGTTTCCTCATTTTTCTATGTGGGTTAGGCCCCGTTCACACTGTGCGATTTATCGTGCAGATTTTGCCGCGACGTCGCACTGTGTAGCTTCTCCAATGGAGCTGTACATCTTGCCGCGCGATGTCACAGAAGCATGTCGCTGGTACATGACCCTTTTTTTGCGATTTGCTATCTGCGATTTTGTGATTTGTATTAGTGGTGCTCTGCAAAAATCGCACAAAACAGCGATGTCGCGCGACATTTTCGCGAATATGAAAATCTGGCGATTTTCAAAATCGCACAGTGTGAACGGGGCCTTATGTAGTAAGTGCCGGTGAGTCACTTTGATAAATATGCATGCAAAGGTGTATTCTGTATATTCCCCATGTATGTATTCTGTGTTTGCTTTATGAAAAACAATTAATTTGACATGATATGGTAGAGCTGGGCGATTTCACCCAACTCTGTGATCATCCATTCTGGATGAAGCTTTTTTTTAACCCCTTCACTAACAAGATCGAGGTAATGCAATCTTCAAAAAGAACCATCAACTGCCAGAGATCACGTTCACTCAATCTGAATGTATTCTGGAGAATTGCAGATTAATTTAATTTGCTAATATTCTCCAGAACACATCCCTAAAAAGGTACAGTACATCAGCCAATGTACAGGAACTTGCTGAAATGCAGATTAGCAGGGTTATTCAGAGAGAGGTGGAGCTGGAGAATGGAAAATTCTAGGTCAAAATAGCCGATTTGGAAAGGGAGTTAAATGGGAGAATATTTCTAGTTTGGCTATTTTGACCTAGAATTTTCCATTCTCCAGCTTTTCACCTCTCTCTGAATAACCCTGAAAGTGTTTCCTTTCAAACAGTCTGGTACCTCCATTGCTATCCCGAGACTGACCAGCAGAGGGAGCCCTCTGTCAAATCTAGTGCATACTAGAGGTGGCACAGCTGAAAAATGATTAGTTTGAAAATAATTTGGTCTGAAACAGAATTCGTTTGAATATTTATTTGTTTTGTTATTTTGTTTGTAATTTGGATCACAAAAATAAAATAAAAAAAAAATCAATCCTGCTCAATTACTGTTATGGTTAAACATGAGGGTTAAAAGGCAAGCTAGGGTTAAATATTGAGCTGTCTATTGGCCTGTGGTGCTGAATACAACAGATTCAGCACCGCAGCCAATTGACAGGGTGCTTTGTGAAACAATAAAACAAAACCGATTTGTTTTCATAGTTTGATTCAGATAACTAAAAAAATAAATAAATGAAAATCAAAATCAATGGTTCTCATGTGAAACAGTATAACGAATCGATTTCGTTATATACCGTTTCATTTTCTGAAATACGAATTAACAAATTTTCAAAAGAATGGAGATTCGTTACAAAACAAATGCACACCACTAGCGCATAGAGTTAAAAGAGACACTACCCCCTTACATTAAGCTGTAACTAGATTATTTATGCATTACAGATAAAAACACTTTATAAAACACATGCCGATTTTTTTTCTTTGAAGTAATTGCATGTAAAAAGGAAAAATAAAGTTATTTTTTTTTCCCATCTCCTGATTCCATTTTGTTGATTTTTTTTCCCCAAGATGCAGCATTTACAAAAATCTGTGCAAACGTTTTACTTTACAGCTGTGGTTTAGCTACTACAGCATTTAGCTGCAAGTGGAGGAGTGAATGTTTAAATAAGGCTACAGGGGTCTATTGTTCTCTCGGCTACTGGAGATAAGAGATGGCAGCTGAAAGTCATTTAAGCTACCTAGCCCTTATTTCTATCTCCTGGTGATGTCCGTTGAATACATCCTATACAAATATCAGTGATGTGTGTCAGTTTCCTGGAATCAGACCCATAGCCTCCATTCTAGGGCCAAAGTCACACACACTGAGGAGCAAGTAATGATGATGGGGAGGGGGGGGGGGCAGTTTACAACACAAAAGATCAGAAAATGGATGCGCCCAGTGACACATACAGAGTAAAATAAGATATCAGCAGCATAAAATGAACAAAATAAGAACAAGTCATCTTTGGGTGGTAGTGACATTTTAAAAGGCACTGTAGTGATTGGGGGTGACGTTGTTGATCTGTCTGTGTAAGTGTGTGTGTGCGGTTTATAGGATTAAGGGACTTTGAAGAATTTTATAAAAATCTTAAAACTTCTGGATCGTGTGTAAAAAAAATAAATAAGTAATAAATTAAAAAAACAAACACGACTTCATCTCTATGCTGCTGTTTTAATACACACTTGGGATAAAATATAATGTTGTATAAATTCGTCACCTAGTGCTCAGGTCAGGATACCTTCCTATATCGACTTTTCCGAATTTCAAGCCTGCACAATTATACCTGAAAAAGAAAATTACAATCGTAGATAAAAGGAAATAAAAAAGTCACACGATAGTAAAAGTTTGGAGCAGCACTGAAAATTTTCAGGATAGAAAGTTTTCAGAGCTAAAAGTAACCAAGAAAAATAAGGTTTTCATGGAAAGTTAATTCAGGAATAATATAAATACAGAAAAAATGGCGTCGCGCCCATACTCACCAGAGGGGCAGCAACTGCCAGGAGTAACAGCCCAGTCAATGTATAAAACATAACAAGGAAAAAGCGTGTCATCTGCGCTCGTTTCTATGTGTTCCATGTACAACAAAAATGAGGTTTTTGTTTGTTTCAATGGCCATTGCAACGTAAGCCCACTCGCCACTTCAAGGCACCTCTTTAGAGTGGGTACCTAACAATTGTAACCAAAAGGCCGCTCTACTGAGCAGCTCCAAATCTCCAAATGGGAAGTGTTTGGTGCGTGTATAAATAAAACCCACCATCTTTGCCTCTCCTTGGCTGAAAAGCAGCTGGAGGGGCTTGGAGCTGCTCAGTAGAGCGACCTTTTGGTTACAATTGTTAGGTACCCACTCTAAAGAGGTGTCTTGAAGTGGCGAGTGGGCTTACGTTGCAATGGCCATTGAAACAAACAAAAACCTCATTTTTGTTGTACATGGAACACATAGAAACGAGCGCAGATGACACGCTTTTTCCTAATTCAGGAATAAACCTGGAGATTCTTATTTACAGGTAAGTATCAGTTATCCCAGCATACTGAAAAGCAGAGACATCACCCTGCCAACAAAAGTCTGTGTAGTCAAGGCTATGGTTTTCCCAGTTGCAATGTATGGCTGTGAAAGTTGGACCATAAGTAAGGTTGAGTGCCAAAGAATTGAGGCATTTGAACTATGGTGCTGGAGAAGATTCCTGCGAGTCCCTTGGACTCAAGGCGATCAAACGGTCAGTCCTAGAGTAGATTAACCCTGACTGCTCTTTAGAAGGCCGGATCCTGAAGAAGAAACTCCTATAGTTCGGTCACCTAATTAGAAGGAAGGACTCTGCTAAATGTTGTGAAAGATTGAGGGCAAAAGGAGAAGGGGACGACAGAGAATGAGGTGGCTGGATGGAGTCACTGAGGCAGTAGGCTCAGTGAGTTTAGGCCAGTGTCAGACAAGAGTCTTTAGCGAGTGGAAGGATTTTCCTTGAGAGTAGACGTTCCTTCAACTCGACGCCACATCGCCACTCCGTGCGCTCTCCTATGGAGAATCACGCTTTGCAGCTCTGTCAGCACTCATCCTAGCGCTTTGACGGAGATGCTTGGATAACGGACGCTTGTGTGTGACCAGCGACGGACGCTGGTAAGCAAGTCAGTACGGGCGCACATAGTGCGCTCATCTGACGCCAGCCTTAAATGGACTCCAGAAGATGGTAGAGGACAGGAAGGCCTGGAGAAACGTTGTCAATGGGGTCGCAGTGGGTCGGACACGACTTCGCAACTAACAAATAATCAGTTATCCTAGAGCTCAATATCCCTTGGTTTATTTAAATTTGAGCGATGTGCAATGCCGGCTATTCCATGAATAAAAGCGGAGTTTTAGAGCTGATGTGGAACATTTACTGCAGATTTAGCTCACATGCTACCATTTCCATAAGACCGGAGCGCTCACACTTACTTTAGAGACAGCTCCGCGTAGATGGGAGCAAAGGACTGACATTCTGAAGACCAGTTGGCGAAGAATTCTACAATCCACGTCACACGCCCATCAGACTGCATCTCTTCCTAAAAAAAATAAATCAGAATACATGTTCATCTCTCAAAAAGAATACTGCTTAACCCTTACACTACCGAGTGCTTTTTGTTGAACAGAAAAATATGATAATTATCTACAAATCCCATGTTTCAAATCATTTAACATATAGGGTAAGGAGAAAATAAAAATGGCCAGATCTCCTGCTTTTGGGGATTTCTAGTGATCATATTGAAATTATTAGCGATGAAGCTTCCAAAACAATAGTAGAATACAGTGGCGGAACTACCAGGGTCGCACTTGCGACCGGGCCCTGGCATTCCGCCCTACTGTGCCTGGCCAAACCGGTCCCTTACCTCAGCGCTTCCTGTGAGTTACATTGCTGTGGATTATGTGCCTGCTCAAACACCCCAGCGTGTCCTGTGAGTTACATTGCTGTGGATTATGTGCCTGCTCAAACACCCCAGCGTGTCCTGTGAGTTACATTGCTGTGGATTATGTGCCTGCTCAAACACCCCAGCGTTCATTGTGAGATATATTGCGGTGGATTCTGTACCTGCTCATACACTCCAGTGCTTCCTGTGAGTTTTATTGTGCGAAGCTCTGTGATATGCTCATACACACCGCACATTACAGGGAGTTTTTTATTGCTGTGGAGCTCTGTAATGTGCAGTGTGTCAGGATTACCGTGAGGGGGCTTTAAATATGGTGGTGACCTATTTAATGACTTAATTAGTTCAACTTACTTTAATTAATATAAATGGCGTACTAGCTTTTTATATTTCAGGGGGGGGGGGGGGGGGGGAGTAAAAATATGGATATTTGGGGGGAGGGGGCCTTCATGGATTCTCGCACCGGGGCCCTCAGGTTTCTAGTTACGCCACTGGTAGAATATAAATATAATATCTGTATGTGACATATCTGTCACAAAAACAAAACAACACCAATGATGGAAAAAGGTGTGGGTGATCACCTGTAACCCAAAGAGGGTAGTACTTCCCCCATGGAAGGGATTGAACCTTTAATAAATTACCAAACAAACAGAGGTACAGAAAGGCCTAAAGCCATTTAGTACACAATGGGGAAGACCAGGGATATTAGACCAGGAGGCCTAGGACCATAGTGTGATATCCCACTATGGTCCTAGGCCCCCTGGTCTGGCAGGTTCATGCCTATCTAGTGTCAGGTTTGGTCTTATAATACTGTATATGTTGTGAGTTGAAGCCAGGATTTAGAATTGGCATTTAAGCCTGAGATACAAATCCAATGATTTGCACTTCAATATTCTCACTAATATTGTGCAGTTTTCCTGACATAAGCACTGCCCAGCACGTCAATGTGTTAATTTTGTCTCCTCTGCAGCGTTGTTTTCCACTCTTGGTCTAATATCCCTGGTCTTCCCCATTGTTTACTAAATGGCTTTAGGCTATTCTGTACCTCTGTTTGACAGAATATCTGTGTATGGAAATTAAAGTAACATCTTGTATCTGTACTGTACAGGTATTTTCAGCAATTTACCCCCCCCCCGAATCTTAGCCCTGTACTGCAATAGTGTCCCAGAGTTCTCGCTTTATTCTGCCCCCTCCCTGTCTGCTTTAAATGGAGCAGTAAAGTTTAACTTTTTGTGAGTGAGGTTTGAGGCTGCTCCTTGTAACTTCTTTACACGAATACAGGTTGACAGGAGAGAGATTTCAGAATTTTGTTTCTCCCCAGCTATTGTAATTGTAATGTAATGGGACCTTATAAGCATATTTTTGCTTTTCAATGAATTACAATGCAAAATCAAGTATGCACTTTTTGGTAGTGAAAGGGTTAAAACACTCAAGACAGAATGTGTAAAAAATCGATTTACCTCTATGGTTTTGTCGCTGAAATACTTGATATGCTCAGGACCCATATAGAGCGGAGGTTTACACGTCATGAGAAAAACTGAAAGAACATGAAAACACACACACACACACACACACACACACACACACACAAAAAGGATAATATGGTAAAAATACATAGAGAGAGCCTAAAACACACTTAAGGGTTTATTCACAAAGCAGCGAAATAGCGTGCATTTCTCGCTGTACTTCGGGGAAACCAGTTTGACAAATATATGGTGAATTCACTATTGAGCGAACGGTCACTGTATTTTGCAGAAATTGGATTTGCTGAATCAGTTACAGGTGGTCAGCGAAAACCACCGAACTGCAAAAACCCTCTCCTATCCTCCTAATAAGTGTTTAAAATCAATAAATAAAAATGTATTCCTAAATAATAAAAAAGGTCCTTAAAATAATTTAAAAACCGGCTTTTTATAAAATTGGGAAACAAAAATTTCATCATCATCCAAAAAAAAAAATAAGGCTTTTTTCTGAAAATGACAAGAATAACCGGTTTTAATTTTTTTTTTAAAAGATATTCTGTATTTACATTGAATCCTATGGGATTTGCCTGTTTTAAACCTGTCGAACTGAAAATCAGATTATTTTGCCAAACGTTTGGTGCACGTCGGCATTCTGTGAATAGAAGACACAATAGTTTGTGGGGCAATTTCAATGCCACTGAATTACAGTGAATTGCCCTGTAGTTTGCGGTCAATGCAAATGTGATAATTGACAGCTTAGTGAATAGAGGTATTGTCCCGAAATTGCACTGAATGTTTGGTGCAATTCGGTGGCTAGTGAATAACCCCTTTAATCTTTGTGATCAGGGCAAAGGGCTGACCGTGACAATGTATCAGATGTTGGACGATTCCAACCCTAGTATAAACTTAACCAGAACGGATGTAAACAAAGCAATTCCATAGATTTTAATGGCTCTGGTCATGTTTAGGTTAGGGGTGGAATAGGTTCCTTTGTGTATGTCTGGGTTTGATGATCGCCTTTGTTCTACCAGCCAGTGAGATCATACCCACCACCTACTCACCAACACAGGGCGCCACAACCTAAATCGAAAACTCTGCAGATCAACCCGAATTGTAATGAGAACTGCTCAGGGGAGGTTTACCTGTCAGGTGAGAGCAGCATACAGGTGGTTCTCCTGATCTTTGTCAGCCAGTCTGTAACCGCCATCAATGAATCGTTTGTGTCTCTTGGAAGGTGTGCAAGTGTATAGAATAATAAGCACAGACTAGGAAGAACTATTTGCCAGAATACAAGAACTCCACTTTAATGGAGCTGGACCCTTACGACATTATGATATGCAACTTTTATCCCATGAGTGACCGGAGTTTCACTATGCGCGTCTATCAGTCATGGGAATTTCAAGATCTCACCAGAACATACATTTTGCTTTTCGTAGCAGAGAAAACCCTTTGTCCTTATCACGTCACATAGAGCCCCCACTCCTAACAGTATTCACTTACCAAGGCACAGAGTTATATAAAGGAGTCCCATACGCAGGTCCAGGCGGAAGAACAGGATCGTGTTGGCAACTTTACTGAACATGAAGATATTTCCAATGTGCTGCTCAATTGTGACTGAAAAAAAGAGAAAAGACGCAGTCACCGCCATCCCTTTTAATAGATGTGCTCGTTATGGATGGGAGAAAATATATAATTGTAACGAAGGATCATGGGTCAACGTTTACCAATCTGGGCTATTTGTCAAGCAAAAAAGTTAGTTGCCACTGCACCTTGCCCATTACTGGCCCTGAATCAAGTCCCCTCTATACCTGTCCATTGTGTATCCGCTATAACTGTCCCTGTAACTCCACCTACCATCATGTCCCTTTCACCATCTCTATCACTGCCCCTAAAAAGGTTGCTATACAAGGCCCCGGCTACAAAAAAAAAAGGTCACAGGCCTTTATTCTACCATTTACTGATTTCTATGCAGAAACTGATGTGTGTGTATATAAAAGAGAAAGGTCCGTGTCCCGGCTGAACTTAAACTGCGCAGGTCTTCAGATCACTCTTACTTGTCAGATATGAGTGGACAGATTCTTATTGAGGATACATATCTATACACCCCAACACATCACAACCATAACACTCACTGCACCGTCTGTTTTTCATCATGACGATTGCACTGAGAAACATCAGGATCTCCACTTCTCTCTGAAACACAAAACAGAGCGATCAAATGTAAGGAGCAATGCAGCTATATCTCAAGATTGCGGTCAGCAACCCTGCCACTCAACATTTCTCACAGCCACAGGCCTGCCTAAACAGTGGTAATGAGGATCAAGCACAAAGCACTGTGGTTCCGGACCGGTAAAATGAACTAAAGGGTCACTACAGCCACCACGGCCATTTACATTTAAATGTAAAAGTGTCAAGTGTGGCACTACCCACCCCCTTGGTGTCCCTGTAGTATAGAGGTCAGCAACCTTGGTCCTCCAGATGTTCTGGAATTATATCTCTTATGATGCACAGCTCATTAGGTTGTTGAAGCCTCAAAGGAAATGTAGTTTCAAAACATTTAGAGGGCCAAGGTTGCTGACCCCTGCTCTGACTGTGACAGCCTTCCAAAGCAGAGAGCGTTTCCTCCAACCAAAATGATGTCAGCTCCTTGAGGAAGCGTCTGGGGTTATGGGACAGCAATGCCCGCAGCACATTGCATTTACACCAAGAGGCACTGGATTGGCTGAATTTTCCAGTATGCCAGGGACCAGCAACCTTGGCCCACTAGATGTTTTGGTACTAAATTTCCCTTAAGGCTCAGCCAATCTAACGTGTAACCGAGTATCATGGGAGATGTAGTTCCAAAACATCTGGAGGGCTAAGGTGGCTGACCCTTGCAGTACAAGATCAACCCACTGACAGATCTGTCACAGTGGATCGGCGCTGAATGATAACCCGACGCTGGAAACGGTTGATTAATCAATCGGTCGGTGTTCAAAACACACGGTTTAGCATTAGACGGAGTTAAACGGTAATAACGTCAGATGTTACTTTTTAGCTGATTGGAGAAGACATGTCGGCTGCTTTACGCGGTATGATTAAGTTGTAGGGTTATGTCAGACCTAACCAATTTGTTTTTATTTACTTTACAACATTACAGAGCTATTGCACAGACCCTGGGGTACTGCCAACGGGTGGAGAAGCTGTACCGCCGTTTTAGTTTTACTCTAGAGTCCTGTGCCACCACCCCACCCTCCCTACTTCCCCTCGTGGTGCGTGATGTCAGTTTCAGTTGCCCCCCGAGCCAGAAGAGTGCCTGAAAGGAGGGATTCATTTGGGCCCCTCTCTCTCGATCGAGACACATTAGCGCAAAAAAAAGAGGCATCACTAGAAAGGCCACAGGAGGACGCTCCCTGCACGTCATTCGCGTTCAACTGGTCAATGCAGCACTATTGTTCACGTTTCAATAATAATAATAAAATAAAAATAAAAAAATCAGTTTTAGCTAAAATCTAGAATTTTGTCAGAAAAATACAGTAACTGGTGCTCACTTCTATTTTTTTTAACAAACGTCCCCCATAGAATATATAACTGCAAAGGCCTTGGGTGATAAAATGTGGGAAAAAAATATTTTACACGCTGTAGAAGAGGATTGCAAATCTTTACATTCTTTTGTTTTATCACTTTGGCAGGACATGACGTATACACATACAGGGTTATTCAGAGAGAGGTAAAAACCAGGAGAATTGGCGGGAGAAGAGAACAAGCTAGACCAAATAGCCGATTTGAAAAGTGCGATAAATGAGAGAATTTTTCTGGTTTGGCTATTTTGACCTAGAATTTTCACTTCTCCAGTCATTCTCCTGGCTTTCATCTCTCTCTGAATAACCCTGATAGAATAATGATATATTATGAATCTGCCGTAAAAGATATATAATTTGGATTGTATAAGAAAATGTGACTTCAAATCGCATTTACACATAAGGAGCACAAACAGTAAAAATGAGCCCAGCACAGAGAGGTGAAATGGCTCAGCAGTGAAGGGGTTAATCAGTGTATAACACACTTTTCCCTCTCAAAAAAATAGCCTGAAATCATACCTGTGTGTTCTATGCCGGTATGTGTGTTATACGCCAAAGAAAACAGCGCTCAGCAGCTGGCAGCATAATGACGGGGTGGCAGCGCTTGAGTCCAGCCAGATCGCACCGCACTTTTCTCACAAAGGGAACGTGGTGCGATCGCGGAGCTCCCAGCCAACACTCGCCCAACTGCGTTATCATTTCTCAGAAATGAAACTGCGCATTTGAGCACAGTCGTCAGGTAGGCTGACGGACAGGTGATTTGTCTGGGGTGTCACACAATGTGAACCACACAGGCCTTGTGGACCCCACCCTTGTCAGTGCTGTCCATCCATCATCAGCTACTGGAACTACCAGCTAGTGACTTGTGACCACCCCCCCAGCCAGCTGCAGAGCTTAAATACTGTGTGTATATATAATTACACACACATATACACACAGAAAAGGTAAAAATATAATGTAAAATGAAAGAATGATAATGTACTGTATTTTATTTTTTGCACATCTTGGGCATATTACAGCTCAGCTGGTAATAGAGCTACAAAAGAGGCAATTGTGGTGCGAACTGACAGTTTATGTGCATCCCTTAGGTTGACATGAAATCAGGTGTTTGCTTCCATAGCGACACAATACTCATGTGCGCCACGCCTCAGCCACATAATACGCATGTGCAAGTACTAGCAACATCACACTGACACGATGTGTCCTTCCCATGCGCATTATGTGGCGTGCATGCCCATAGTGTCGCTTTGGCAGCGAACAGCTGATTTCATGTCGGTGGAAAGGACGAACGTGCACTGGCAGTAATCTTGCCCATGGGTTTGATCAAATGATGGATACACCAGCTCTGTAATGAGGGAACCACTATTATTATTCTTTATTTATATAGCGCTGAACAATGAGTGCAATATAGACAGTGTTACAATACGTTGAGACAGAACATTTGACAAACCAACACAGTAGGAACTGAGGGATGTATTCCCGTGGGAAAATCACAATCTAGAAGGTAGCGGTATGTTACAGGTTCAGCTCCTAACACGGAGGAGCTGCTGATACCAGGAGGATACCGGGAATTTACAGAATACTACAGTATTTTATTTACTTTAGAATCATTACCGGCAACATAAATCTATAGTATTTTATTTTGCAGTCTTTGGGTTGGGATGTGTGTGGGCACGTCAGTGCCCTGATATTAGGTAACGTAACTTACCGCTACTTTTTTTCATTTTAACTTAAAAGGAATACCGCTGCAGACTGGGACGCATCCCGATGCTATCAACGTCTTTTTAGTCTGCCTCACTACTTTCATACGTGTAGAGTGTCTTCAGTTAAAGCCGGGGTCAGACAAGCGTTTTACAGAGCGGAAGGAACGTCTGTGTGAGTGGACATTCCTACCACCCTACGACCGTCTGACCACCTGGCTGAGCGCAGTTAGTGCGCTCAGGGCTGCAAGGCTCGATCCTCCTATGGAGAATCGCGCCTTGCAACCCCGTCGAACGGGCATCGTAGCATTTTGAAGGGGAGGCTTTCAGCATGTGCTACATCGTGTGGCCAGCCCCAACGAATCACAACCCTGCAACAGACACCGGGAGGCACGTCAGTACGGGCGCACCTAGTGCACTCATCTGACACTGGCCTAAAACTACTTGTGGTACTCTAAAAGCACCAGTAGGGGGTGCTCCGGAGGAGCTGTGGAAGAGAGCGGTCACGTTTTGCGGAGCTCCCGCTAGCTTTCTGTCTTTTGCGGCTTTATACCGCTCGTTTTCCCACAAACATGCTTCTTATTGTCCCTGGACTAACTATTAAGCTCTGGGGGACGTGATTTGTGCTGCCTGGTGTACTCGACCGTGGATCCCGGCTCTCTGGAAGCTCAGGCTTATACTTCGGGCCTACCTTCTCTGCATAACTCAGAAGCCTCTGTGGAGTTCTACAGTGCCACTTGGGATTTGACCGCCTGCATGGGTAAGAAGCAACCCCCCCAGCGCTCCGTCGAAGAGTGGCTCCCGACAACGGGACATCAGGGAATCCATGTTGCGTGAGTCGGCTACTCAGAGAGAGTCTGCCTCCTCCCCCTTCCCCTCTGGATACGGGACCTCCAATGAGGAGAATGCTTACTGGCCTCAAGATGCAGGAGCTGGGGTGTCCTGGCTCTCCCCACCGTCTCAGCCGCTGGGATCATAACCTGCGTCCACAGCGGCCAAGAAGCGGGCACAAAAGAAGCAGAGGGCCGCTATGGCGGCCGCACATGTTCTCCCGCAGGAGGACTTGCTGGATGACCTGCAACCCTCCGCTACTAGTAGCATGACCTCAGACCGTGATGGCTCCTCTCTGGACCCCCA
Organism: Leptobrachium leishanense; assembly: GCA_009667805.1. NCBI lineage: Eukaryota > Metazoa > Chordata > Amphibia > Anura > Megophryidae > Leptobrachium > Leptobrachium leishanense. The sequence goes on from RXON01001631.1 coordinate 46,750, forward strand.
GGGACCGGAAGACTTGGGAGAGACACTAGACAATAATGCTGTTCCCTTAAATACTGTGGATGACGATGATCTCCCTTCCACGAAGGGGGACCTTCGCAAGATCATAGCTGAAATCAGAGAAATGTGGAGACCAGAGGTAGAGGTGATTCGGACCCAGGTGACAGCGACGCACGTACGGGTGGATGAGGTCGAACTGGAGCAGACCTGCTTATCTGGCCAGGTGGACAGTCTTCACTCGCAGGTGGAGGTCCTAACATGTTCTGTGGAGACGTTGGAGTCACGACATCGTCTCCGTAATATACAGGTCAGGGGTATTCCGGACTCTGTCTCCACGGAGGATCTGTTGCCATACGTGAGTCTGCTCGCAATTCAGGTTTCGGGTCTGCCTTCTGATACAACGGAACTAATTGGAGCAGCGTTTCGTGTCCGGAAGGCTGCTGCGGCCCCCAAAGGGAAACCGAGGGACGTCGTGGTGGTCTTTCGCGATGTGGCCTCGAAGGTCGCGCTTATGTCTGCTCCGGGAGCACAGGACCCTGTGAAGTTTGAAGGAGTCACGTTGGCCCTGTATCACGACCTCCCGTTTATGACTCTGTTGGCACGCCGTCGATTTCGAGATGTGACGTCTGCCCTCCGTCGTCAGGGGATTCGATACCGGTGGGGCCTGGCTGGCTCCTTGGTAGTGACTTATGCTAACGTTCCGTACACGGTTAACAACCCTTATACGGCTTGGACTGACTTGGCAGTTGCACCGGTCGCACTGGAGGTTCAGCCGGGACGAGACATTTTTATTGCCTTTTTACCCCCTGGCTCCGGACGACCTGGGTCGCTACGGTCTTCTCTTTTTATATAACAGGGACAGTCAGGATCACCCGGTTTATTACTTTTTTCTGGACCACTTCCCTATTTTCTAGTCCCCCCCCAACCCTACTCAGTTTTGCAGACTGTTTTCTTAGCTACACCGACGGTTGCGCCTCCCTATTGCAGATGACTTAAGCCTTCCTTTTACTCTCCCCCCCCCCTTCTTTTTTCTCTCGCCAGAGGACTTTTTGCTACTTGGAACCTTACATACGCCCTTCCCTTATCTTCTTTATCTTACCTTATCTTCTTTGCCCGTTATTACATGCCGTAAGGTTACTTTGATATTGGTTTGCTGGCCCTGCGTGGCCGTATCTTGTTTGATTACATGAGACTTGTATTATAATTCTCTAAATAAAGAATTAAAAAAAAAAGCACCGGTATCCTTAATGGAGTCAAGACGAAACCAGCTCTACATGCTGAACACTTTTAAGAGAATGGTTGTGGAATATGCCAAGCAACTTAGAAATAGGGCTGCAGCAAGGCATTCAGGAGAATCAACAACAGAATGCACAATACGAGAGTGGTGAGAAAAATTAAGAAAAAAAAATAAAGACATAATTAGGGCTGCAACTAACGATTATTCTCATAAATCGATTAGTTGGCCGATTATTATTTTGATTAAATCGATTCATCGGATAAAAAAAATAAATAAATAACCCCAACCCCTCCCCCTTTTTTCCATAAGAAATTTGCGTATTGTACGTAACTTTCGTACGTACATATGCAAATTGCGTATCTTGCATATGTAGCGCTGTTTAAAAACTCTGTTGCTGTATTGCTCAGGTTTGGCCACCAGAGGGAGACAAGCGCAATGTAAAGTATACTGGACACAATGGGACTACGTTTTCCATCATGCTTTGCGGCGGAGACAGGAAGTGGGTGGGGGAAAGAGGAAAGGACATCCGCAGCCTCGTCGAAGGAGAGCCAGTGTGAGCCGAGCGGTGAACAGAGTAAGACTGTGAGCGATTGTGACCAGGCCGGAGAGCAGGCGCTGCCTTGCCAGAGACCTAGTAATCCACCGCTGAGAGGTTTTGCACAGACACAGAGTTCCGGTTTGGACCCCGAGTAAGGAGACCGCGATGATCCACTGGGAGTGCAGGCTGTAGGCCGTAGATCTTGTTGCAGAAATCGGGCAAGCAGGAGAAGCGGATCCGGTGGCACAGAGTTCCAGAAAAATCCAGCGGAGAGACATCCTTGATCGGGCAGCGGAACAGATTGTCTGGCGGATGGGTGAGAGGCCTTCCAGGCCACAGTCAAAGTTTAACAAAGCACGCTGCAGTACTGTTTAAATCTACAGGGCCCCAACGTGACTAGTCGAAGATTTGCTAAATCCATTCACTGGCCAGTCGAATATAGTACCCGGGTACCTGAGCACACACACACACACCTATTCTTGGGACATTACCCTCACGGGACTTACACTCCATAAACGAAGGGGTTAAACTTTTCTTTTACCGCTGCGCGTTTCTTGCATTACGAAATCCTGTTTTTCTATATACCGTGCTTACATTATATATGCCGCTTTATTGAGAACAGTAAAGTATATAATCTATAAAATCCACAACAGTGCTGGTGTATATTTATTCCCTAGTGCGGAGAGACTAACCCGAGGTTAAATTCAGCGGCTCCTCCGGGAGTGAGCGCTACACATATTTTTCAGACAAGGTATGTGAGTGCTTGGTCAGAGGGATGGGTTGATGCTGCGTGCGCAGTTTAAATGCTAAACTGGCCGTCACTGGAGTCTAAACGCACCCTTCACCTTTCCAACCTGGGTGTTTAAGAGCTTTTCTGGGAAGCTGCCACCCTATCTGAATAGACTGTTTCCTCTAGCAGTTCCCTCATCCTATAACCTCCGATCCAGGACCAGCACCTTACTTACAATACCACAATACAAAAAGACCGTGGCTCGGTCCTCATTTTCCTACAGAGCACTGCAGTTATGGAATAACCTCCCAGACGCCATCAAATCTTCCCCCAGTCTAAAGTCACTCAAGAGCTCCCTTATGTTAATCTGTATATTTGTTTTTTTTAATATCTTGCATTGTATTGTATTACTTTGTATTTCTGTAACAACTGTAATCTCAATGTATCCTTCCCGGTAAAATACTTTATAAATAAATGTTTGCTTTCTCAAATGGCTACAAGAACTTGGTCATAGATGATGAGGTCAGCATGAAATCGGGGTTAATAAGCTAAAGTGGTCAGGGTGCGTAGAGTGTCCCTTTTAAATAATTTCGTGAACAAACTGAGTGGGAGGAGGGACTGGAGGTGGAAGGGAGTGACTTTGCTCAAGTGACTTGACCTGAGTGTGAGAGGGAGAGGGTATGGACAAAAGGCCAGATCTGAGTGTGGGAGTGAGTTTGGAGAAAGGGACCAGACCAAAGGGAGGGAATGGCAGTTCCCCGACCAAAGATGGTGTGGCAGGGAGGGTGGCACAGGACTCCAGCTTCAAGTAAGGATTAAACCCAGGCATACAGCTCCTTCACCCAGTGACAGTATCCTATGTTTTGTGTTCTAGTTTTGCTACTGTTGTAAACAGAATAAAAACAAACTGGTTGTGTCTGACATAACCCTAGAACTAAATCATACAGAGTAAAGCAGCGGTGCGTCTTCCCCAATCAGCTCTGAAGCTGGGGTCATTTACGTCTAACTCAGTCTGACTCTAAACCGTGTGTGCTGTACACAGGACGATTAATCGACACCGATTAATCAATGATTAAAATAGTTGACAACTATTTTAATCATCGATTAATCGATTAGTTGTTTCAACCCTAGACATAATAGATTTAAAAAAATAAAAAAATGCAATTCAAGTTTAGCGGTATTGCTAAATGGCCGAAACTGGAAAAACAGGTAAAAGAATTTGTACTTAAAACAATGTCAGATTTAATTTATCAACAAAAATGATAATTATTCAAGCAGTGAATTAAGCAAAGAGAAAGTAAATGATTTCAAAGGGACGGCATGTCACATTTCCAGCCATATGGTGAGCTGATCCGGGCCGGCTCTTACCCCGTCTGGTTTCCAAGATAGCGAGTCGAATTAAAATTTGTTAAAACTTACAGGGTTATTTAAAGAGAATGACTTTTCGTTCAATTCGGTACGATTTGGCAATCCCATTTCGGCCACCCTGCGGTGTATTCAGCAAGCACCACAGGGCCGCCGAAATGCAGGGAAAAGTCGCCGTAAATGCCAAAAACTCACCACAAAACGAGGGCGAACGCACACTGAAACCTGCAAAAACATCTGGGTTAAACCGCCGAAAACGCTGGAAAAACCCGAGCAGGAGCCGATCACACGCAGCGCAGCCGCCGGAAAATGTGAAACGCTGTTTGCAAAGAAACTACTGAGCGAAAATGACTGAAATTTACATATGAGGTCCAAAGAATAATAAAAAGGGCTGTTACAGAAAAAATAAGTAAAGTTAAAAATAAAAAAAATAAAAAGGCTTAAAGATATCTTAAAAAAAATCTATAAAAGACTCTTTACTGCAGAATATTATAATGAACGGTTTATTAGATATTGAATTAAAAACAGGAATATTTTTAACATTGAAGCCTATGGGATTCGCCTGAATAAATCTGTTGCATGAAACCACCGAATGGCAGGGCAATTTGGCAACTTTTCACTGCTGGCTTTTGCTCTGAATAGACGAAGCATTGCTTCTCTATAGGGATTCACTGCCCTCGAACAGGCACTGTATGTGCAGGCAATTCGCCAGGATTTGGCGAATTGCCTGCTCTCTGGAAAGCCGAATGGACAAGAAAGGTAACCGATGCTGATTTTCGGGAGCCATTCGGATCGCTTTGAATAACCCTGTATATATCTAAATTTTTTCATTGAAAGAGGTGCTTTTTCCTCAATATTACATATTTACCTTGTAAGTGGTATAAATTATAAAGTTCAGAGCTCCCTTTATTTTGCTTCCAAGTCATTTTAAATTTAAAGTTCTTTTACTTAAATTTCTTTAACATTAAGGTACGTGTTATAAACCGATAGATAAAAGGGATAGATTATTTATCAGATTAAATCGAAAAAATAAAAATCCGCCAACTGATCGATTATGAAAATAATCGTTAGTTGCAGCTCTACACCTGAAATTAGCACACTACAAAATACTCTCCAGCTATTGGGGATACACGCCACAGCATATTCCTGCACTTAAGCAGCACCTAAAAACCCATCTCTTCAGATTAGCGTACCGCATCACTGATTCAACTCCTCCCTCTGCTCACCTACTCATAAAGGATTCTATGGCCCCACCATTCCCGAACCACTGGCGCTAATGATCCTGTCGTCCAGTAAAATTCCCCTGGTCTTCCTCAACCCCAATCCCTCTAGACTGTAAACTCCTATGAGCAGGGCCCTCTACACCTCTTGCTTCCATCATATGTCCGTTTATCTGTATCTTGTTCCCTTTGGTTATTGTAAAGCTTTGTGGAAACTGTTGGCGCTATATAAATGATGACAATAGTAATAATAAGTAACCACCATCTGGGTTTAGTTATGACAAGAATCTATACACCCAGGGCATACTTGAAAACGAGAGAAATCTCAATGTATCCTTCCTGGTAAAATCCTTTATAAATAAATAAATACACACGGGTACAAGTGTAGCCCAACACAGAAAATCTAACCTGTGTGTTTACGGAGAGAAGAAATGAGGAGGCTGTTACGCATAAGCCATGTATTGGTTTTCTTTTTAAAGTGTCTGAATCCACATGACATCATACAATAATCTGTCAGTGTGCAGTCCCAGCAGCTGGGGCTTGAGGGACCATAGCACTACCCATATAAGCGACCCGCACAGATGTCATAGAAACATGGTAACAAATGCTAAGCAGAGGTTTAAAGCTCCATGTTGCATCATGGTCCTTATCTACTCCAGAGCCGCATTCAATACCTCAGCAGCTGCTGAATTGATGCAGCAAACTGAATAGCTGCGCTGCAGCAGTGTCATTGAACGCTTTGGATGTGAATTTCGAAGCAAAAATGGCCGACAATGTCCCCAGTTCATATTGAAAAATTGCCCGGAGCTCACACACATGGGTATATAGTGCTGCTGGCTTCAAATGAAATTTTTAGCAGAGCTGAGCGCCTCTGCATAGGGGAAAAACATATCAGGGGGGATATAAATTTGACTATTACAGTTCCATTTCTTTTTATATTTTAGATTACCACTTAAATGTAAATAGTTACCATTTTCCAATAAATATTTGGTGCTTTGGTCAACAAACACCTCGAAATGGATATTGCCGTACTGGATAATAACTTGCTCCATGGCGGCAGCCATCTTTACTACGTCACACTCAGCTACTCGCAGCATCTCTGAGTCGCTGCAAGTGCTCAGTTAGCAGGGTTGAGCGGCAGAACGGCGTTCAGTGGCAAGTTACTAATTTAGCACTTGCAGCGGCTGAGGTATTGAACGCGGCTCTGGAGACAGCGGCTGGAAATACTGCAGGACCTACCAAGAGAAATAAGAGGCTTCCATCTGCAACGCCTGCCAGAGGCCCGGAGGATTTATTGCCAGTGGATTCAGACACGTTAATTACATTAACCAACATATCCCACAGACAAAAACAAGCAAAAAGATTTACAGAGGAGTGTGAGAAGTAATAGGATGCATGGAGGCTGTGTGGGAGACAGATCAGGAGAGGTACAATGGGGGATTATGGAGGGATCAGATAGGAATCTCTAGTCTACAGTAATGTGTATTTACAGATATTTTGAAAGAAGGGAGGCAAGGGGAGAGTCGAATGTTACGAGGGAGGGAGCTCCATGCACCAGATTGCATGTAATGGTCTCCTTATTTCTCGGTCCACAGATTATATTTCCTGTGTTTGAGCTACACCTGTGCCAGTATATATATCGCTTTTTCTAGCTATATGCAGGGGTGGTCACGTAATAAATGTAGGGCAGGCACTGGAATAGGTATCAAAGTAGGAAATCCCTTAGATCTGCAAAAACAACCCCCCCCCCCAGGCAGTTTCCAGCTCTGTTATTGTGATATTTCTCGTGGACGTCTAAGGCCAGTGTCAGATGAGTGCACTAGGGATAGACCGATATATCGGTTTTGCCGATTATCGGCTGCCGATATTCAGAAAATTATGATATCGGTATTTTATTTGCCGATAATTGGACAAGTTGGCTCACTGAGGCTGAGACACACAAGATCCCACAGAACTGTGCGAATCCGGGGCTTCTCCCACATCAGGCTGTAAGCCCTCACTGCAGAACGACCCCTGCTCACTGACCGTATTGCACATGAGCGTGATGACAACAGAAATGGGGCTACCATCCCATCTGGCAGGGAATTTCCTATACAGGAGGATGCAGGGTCTACTTCCTACAGCAGGGGTCAGCAACCTGGGCCCTCCAGATGTTTTGGAACTGCTTTTCCCATGAGGCTCCAAGAACCTAATGAGAAGCTGAGCATCATGGCAGATGTAATTCCAAAACATGTGGGGCAACATTACAAAGTCACTGCTAACTTAACTTAGCCAGAGCTGTTGTAAACTTAGACCCATTATAGTCTATGGGGTTGTTAACCAGAGCTGTTGTAGACTTAAGTTAGCACCAACTTTGTAATATAACCCTTGGAGGGCCAAGGTTGCTGAACCCTTTACATACAGGGTCATTTGAGGGATCTTTAAGAAAGCCAAAGACATCGGTCTTATTGTTTGTAAAAATAAAAGCTTAAATTTAAAAGATAAATCTTATTAAATTGAATAAATGAAGTGGACATGGTGCAATGTTTAAATGTTAAACACATGGAGTTCATGGCATAATGTCAGATGTTTTATACATGAACTGGGCTGTTACTCCTGGCTGTTGCAGCTGCTCTGGTATGTATGTATATTATGCTGCAACACCACTTCGTCATTTTTGCTGCTGTTCCTTTTTCCATGTTTTTGTTTTCAACCCCAAATGGGAAGTGCTTGGTGCGTGTATAAATGAAACCCACCATTTTCTGCCTCTCCTTAGCTGAAAAGCAGCAGGAGGGGCACGTAGTTGCTCAGAAGAGCAGCTTTTGGTACATTGGTTAGGACTCGCTCTACAAAGAGGTGCCGTGATGGGGCGAGTGAGCTTACATTTCAATGGCCATTAAAACAAGCTAAAACCTCCTGATAGTGTTTTGTTGTACATGGAAATATATAGAAACGAGCGCAGATGACATCTTTTTTCTCGTTATGTTTTATACATGAACTGGGCTGTTACTCCTGGCTGTTGCAGCCGCTCTGGTAAGTATGGGCGCGACGCCATTTTTCTGTATATAATGTCAGATTTGTGCTGGTTTTTTTCACAAACTTTAAATCTACAGAATATCGGCACCAAATATCTGCTATCGGCCAGAAAAGCTGCCGATAATCGTATCGGCCCTGAAAAAATAATATCGGTCTATCCCTAATGTGCACCCGTACTGACGTATCTTTCGTGCCCATCGCAGCATTGTGAAGTTTCAACGGGGCCGGCCACACGGTGTAGCGCGCGAATTGCACGCACTACAGCGGATGTGCTGAAAGCCTCCCCGTCGAAACACTACAACGTGCGGTCAATGGGGCTGCAAAGCACGATCCACCATAGGAGGATCGAGCCTTGCAGCGCTGGGCGCACGAACTACACTCAGCGAGGTGGCCAGATGGGTGTCTGAGTGGAAGGAACGTGCACTCTCCCAGACGTTCCTTCCGCTATGAAAAACGCTCGTCTGACACTGGCCTAACCAGACCAAGAAGAGATTTGTCTAATCAGAAGCCAGGGATTTTCTAAAGCAGGGCTGTCAAACTCACAGCTACCAAGATGTTGATCCCCACAATTCTTTGAATGAAAAAGATGGCCATGGAATCAAGGGAATTGTAGGTTAGAATCAGAAACACCTGGGGGAGCCAGAGTTTGCCAGCCCTGTTCTAGGGAATACATGCTCATCCAAAATAGCAGATGAATGATTCTGCATGTGCTGATTGACGTTTTGTCCCATAGAAAAGCATTTTCAAGTGCGCTATATTTTATCATATGGGTCTTTATTAATGCTATATGTCAGACTGCACAACACAATATGTATTTTGTATAGCCACCGTGAGGAGGAACGGCAGGAAGTGGGACATTTTTCAAACATATATTTCTCTTGAAAGCTCAGTTATTTTAGTGCTTATATAGTTTATACACCACCTCAAAACAGTCAAATGAATTTACAGTAATTTTAATGTAAATTATTGGAGGCATGGCCAGTGACCGTCTCCTCTCCCCCAAGCTTTTAGGATAACTTTGTATCAGATGTAGTCAATTAAATTTATTCAAAACCAATGCACCTTATTTATAGCGAGTGATTTCTAACAACATTTATTATACTTTAGACTCATCTGTAGTGGTTTTATTGCTGTGCAGCTCTGTTACACACCCACACTCCTGTCTGAATACATGGAAGAACCCTAAAAAAAGACACCCATACACCTCAAATAGGAGGAGACCTAGAAAAGACTCCACTACACCCCGAATATATGGAGGAGCCCATAAAAAAGGGCCTCAGGAGAGACATTGTCTCCTGGGGGTATTTGGGCCCAAACCAGTGACTGGCTCTCCTAAATAGGGTCACAGGATGACCCGGTTGACCCCAAGCTGAGGATAGCCCAGGCTCTGCTGGCGGGTCCTGAATAACCGGAGCAGGGCACTGTCCTCTAAGGCAAAGTCATGCATTCCCTCACCCAGTCAAAGTCACATGGGTTCCCGTCCTCCCGCTGGGTGGGCAGGTGCTGACAGACCGGTGGCAGCTTCCGGATAACAAGGAAAGAGGCCGACAGCAAGGCGGAGAGAAGGTAATACGGCTGCGACACCCAGCGCCATAGCCCGGGAGCTGCGTATAGAATGGCAAGTATCGGAGTGAGCACCGCCATAGTTCCACACGCACCGGTCAACCAAACAGTACACTGCAGGCGACCCAATCACAACTCCCAACTGGAGGTGCCTGCGATCCAATCAGCGTCCGCGGCACAGCGTTATAGCAGCTAATGAGAATTTACAATACTGAGAATCTCTCCAGCCAACCCCGAAACAGAGTTAAAGGTCTGGTCGGCCAATTGACTGCGAGAGTATAAAGGGGTAGCGCACTAACGGTGTTCTAAATACAAAACGCACAGTGTCTCAAGAATAGGCGCCATTTGTTTGGAGCCTGCTTATTGTATTTTATGCATCCTGGACTCCAGTTCAATGGCCGCCACGCATAAACACTGACATACTGAAGTGGAGACTTTTTTTTAACCAATCCCCAGTTTACTCATGTGTTTTTGTGATACAAGCTGCAGGCCGCTTTACGAAGTATCACGGCAAGGATCTGGGACTTGTTTCGTGAGGGCTGATCCACTGAGAGGGGGGGAATACCTCGGCTTTGCTCTTGTTGTGCCCCGGTCAGAGGGGCCTTGATGCACGATGATGGAGGGATTCTCCTCGCTCTTTGCTCCCGCTGAGCCGCCTCCTCCTCTACCCCCTGGTCCCGGAGCTCCACCGGGAGTCCCCACAGGGGGTGGAGGGTTTGGGTCCAATAAACCTCAAGTTACCGGCAACCCCAATTCTACGGTCCCAGGCCCTCCTCTGCCCCCACCGCCGCCTCTTTCCATGGGACCTGCTGGCGATGATGCTGCCCGGAGATCTCCATCTGGTCCTTTCTACCTCCTGCGTGATCTGCCAGGTGAGTGAGGGAATGACACACAATTAACCCCATTAAGGACTAAGGGTCTTCACAGTCATTGATCCTTAAAGTGAAACTGTCCACCTGGTGCTGGTCTCCTTTGATGGGGATTCGCTCCCAGTGGCATGCCACCAGAGTGAGTGACAGCTGAGAGTGGAAGCGCCATACTGCAGGACATACCTCTGCTTGCACCTGATTCTAAGCTGACAAGACAATGCAAGAGTGTCTCCTCTGAAGGCTGATTGCACACATTGCTGAAACTTGGCAGTGCCCAGTGCTGGAAGCGGGCAGGAGGAGCCCACTGGCTCAATGTTCGTTGCACGTGTGCTGGTCGTCGTCATCAGCCCTGGTTCTTGCTAGGTACAGTCTAGACCAGTGGTTCTCAACCTGTGGACCCTCAGGACCCACAATTGTCCTTGGTCATTAAGTCGCGACCCAAAAATAATAGAATTTCTGAAACATAATTTATTCCACAAAACGTGTGCAATATTCTACAATGAATGCACTTTTCAGACAATTTTGTAAACAGAGATTCTTTCCAAAACGGATATAGTGCAGTAATCACAGCACTAGTGAAAGCGAAAGTGTTTGCTGTAAAATTAACTAATTGAAACATATGAAATTAATTCGAACTCATGTGAAAACTGGGAATGCTTCTTGCTCTTAAGTGTCTCAAAGTCTGGGGTGATGGCAGACAAAGCAACTCTAATTAAAATCCCTACTGAATGAATAAAATATTTTTTTTTTTTAACAAACTCACCTGTTCTGCGCTCCCCCGTCGTCTGTCTCTGCGCACATTTTTTCACACCAGCCTGCCCTCCCTGAGCCTACGCTATTTGCATAGCTGAACGCTACGCTAATCGCATATGCTCAAGCTGGCCAAGAGATTGAGGTCTGCAGTGAACGTCTGGCGCTGCCTACTTCCTGAACCTACGCTCTGTAGTGCCTCAGAGAGGGACTGAAGAACAATGGAATAGCTTGGACCACTAGGAAAGCACCATTGGTCCAAGCCATTCAAAAAAGCCTCCATGAGAGGCTGGCCTCACATGCATTGATTGATGCAGGACAGTCATGTGACTGTTCTCATCTTGCACAGTCAGTGGGTGCGGGGCTGTGCTCTGGGTGTGACTGTTCACTGTGTCTGCACCTACCTGCCGGTGGAGAGGGCAGTGCGCGGCTGCCTGGAGTGAACAACGCAGATCCTGGGGGGCACTGAGAGCGGCCAGGTCCTGGGGAGCACTGAGAGCGGCCAGGTCCTGGGGAGCACTGAGAGCAGCCAGGTCCTGGGGAGCACTGAGAGCGGCCAGGTCCTGGGGAGCACTGAGAGCGGCCAGGTCCTGGGGAGCACTGAGAGCGGCCAGGTCCTGGGGAGCACTGAGAGCGGCCAGGTCCTGGGGAGCACTGAGAGCGGCCAGGTCCTGGGTAGCAATTTAGAGCGGCAAGATCTTGGGAGCACTGAACCTACGCAACCTGTGTATATCTGGCTCTGATACTAGCCAGTGCCTCACCGGCCATTGTCCACACTGCACGTCCCTGGTATGCAGGAAGGCCGGTATCAGGAACCAGTGAGTGATCCTGCTGAGTATTCTCAGTGTACATTTTAGTTTTCTGCAGGGATTATCATATCAGGAGGGAGAGAGTGATAGAGGGAGAAATGGAGAGTAAGTCATAGCTACAAGGACAGATGGAAAAATACACAGGACAGACAGAATAACAGATATTCAGAAAGAAGGATGCCTTTTGCTTCACTGAGATGTGCATTGTGCACAGTGACTCATGGTGTTGGGAGTACAGAGCTGCTGCTGTTAACCCCCACACCTTCCCATTACAGATTTCCCCCCCCCCCTTCATATTACAGAGTGTTTTACCTGATGCAGCGGGCCCCAGGTGGTACCTGGAAACATTCAGAGGTAGCCGCGCCGCCTGGGATCCGCTGCTGCAGGTATGATGCATCAGCGGGTTCCAGGCAATAGAGGGGCATGGGGGCACTTGCCCCGCGACCCAGTCTGCCCCTGGTCGCGACCCACCACTTGAGAAACACTGGTCTAGACCAGCAACGAAGGGACTGTGTTGTGAGACCAGAACTGAATTTTAAAGGTCTACGAAAAAAATTTAAGTGCACTAGTCCATAATGAACACGAACGGTAGTGTTCAGATGAGTGTTAACGCTAAGCGACTTTATTTTAACGCATGCCCCCCCCATATTACATTCCTGATGCTAAACCTGTGAAAAACCTGTGCTACCTTGCGCAAGCTTCCTATACTTAACGCCAATTAACGACTGCGCTCCCCGTGTTAAGTCCTAGCAAGAATTACCGCAGGGACGCACAAGCCAAAATTTTAGCTACACCTGAAAGCTGCTGCTAAATGATTCTGCATTTGCAAAATCATACGGCACCCCTTAAAAACCCCCCTAACTATTAAATCCGATAATCGCCTCGCATCCCATGGTGAAAACGGTGGCCAGATCCACCACTTCTTGTCCTCAGGAGCAGAATGAGACCAGGATCAAATAATTCCCAGTCTCACTCTGCGGCACTGCGCGATCTCGCGGCCCAGAAGTGTAAACCTCCATGGAGTCCTGTGTACTCCAGGAGGTGGTGATTGCTGCAGCGCTACTGCGAGTTTCCCAGTAGTTGGCACTGCATTCCGGGGCAAGGTGCCGAGGTAGCGTCTGCCACGGAATATCACGCTAACATGCGGAAGCTACGGGGAAACCTGCAGGCACAGATTTTTTTTGTTTGTTTTTTTTTCGGGGGGGGATTGCCACTCATCCGGGTTTCACCTGGCCAGTTTGGGTTTTGTATTCAAGATTTTTATTTTCAATCAAATGGTCACAAATCAACCGACAAGGTTGGCCTCGCAGGGCCAAATATCACACTCAGAAGAAACACATCAAAGCGAAAGAAACATCAAAAAATAACAGCGACGCATAGCTATATACGAAAAAAAGAGCCGGCAAAAAGTAATCAAGAAGGAAGTGGTCTCCCAGGACCACAACACGTCATCCATTGAATCACATAGTAAAATAGAAATAAAAAGCATAAAACAACAAAACAAATGTCAGCTATAGAATAAAAACTCCGCAATAGATCTGCATATAGCTCAAAAAGGTCTTCAAATAATGGCTCAAAAACAAAGTCCTCAAAAAAACATTTAAAAAAAAACATCCCCATGTGGGGGGTCTCAGCGGAGCAGAGAAACTCAGCATACGGGAGAAGGAGCAGAAAAAACAAAAAGGGGGGGGACTTATCTGAGAAAAGAAAAAGTAAATAAAAATGGATGGCAGAGGCCATAATTGTGCCTGCCCTGGCAAATTCCCAGACGGCCTAAAAGACCGCGGGAAGGCCAAGGGGAGTAAGTGGCATCCGTCTCGGGTATTCGAGGGCCAAACAGGGCACCAGGCCACGGCTGCACCCCCCAAATGATCCCGGAGTAGCCATCAGGAACAGAAAGTGTGGGGAGGGGAGACTAAAATAATATATATATATATATTTCCTCTAACCAAGGAAGTATCCCTCCTTTTATATTAAAAAATAAAATTTTATTTCATATAGATAAAATTAACATATTTCGTTTCTTAAAAAATAGTCATCCAATAAACATATCGGAATAACCAATTTACTGTTAAGTTCAAGCTGGTTACCATTCAATTTCGTTTTCAGTTAGAGTGCATGAGGACCTCACTCACTTGTTGCACCCAATATCTTACAAGCTATTGATGGGGTTTCCACACTCTAAAGTTAAATTTCTACTTCTGAAACGTTTATACGTGGTTTCATCATTTAGTACATTTAAAGTCATTTGTTCATATCCTTCTTTAGACATTACCACGATGTTCCCTCCTTTGTCTGCCGCTTTAATAATGATTTTCTCGTTTGATCGTAATTCGTTTAATGCAATTCGTTGTTGTTTAGTGAGGTTGTTACTTGTTTTGTCACCCATGGTTTTAGAATCTATTTCCTCAATTTCTTGACACACTAGTTTAGAAAAAAAGGTCAATGTTTTCATTTTGTTCAATGGAAAGGGTAAAGGTACTTTGTGTCTGTAGTGAAGTATGCATTATTTGGTCAGAGTTAAATTGTTCAATCTCTTCGAGTAATTAAATCATGTCTTTAATGCATTGATCCTCCTTAACTGTCAGACCCAACTGTTTGAGTCTGTTCTGTTCTGTTCCTTGATTGTATGATATTTATGTAGTGCCAATTTTCTTGAAAATAAATTAATATCCTTAGTCCATGTGAATTTGTTAAACTGTGGAGTAGGAACAAATGATAGACCTTTTTGTAGCACTTCAATGTGCTTCTCATTCAATTGCAATTGAGACAAGTTAATAACCTCTGTTTGATTTATATTTAACGATTGCTTCTGGTAGTTCTTTGTTTGCGGAATTCTCTGGTTCTCTGTTCTTGCGGTTCCTCCTAAAAAAGATAAATTTTTCTTTAGAATCCCCCTTGTTGCAGGCTTATACGATGTTCTTTCAGTATCTGATTCTGAGGAGTATGCCTCACTAGTGGAGTAGTTCCAACGTTTACTTTGATTAATATTTCTAGATGGTTTGAATACTTTATTTCCTTGTAATCCTGTAAATCGCGCATAAATTTCCTATGTTTATGTGTTTTAAGTTCTGTTTCAAATATTTCAGTCTGTAGTTTAAATTTAGCCTCTAGCTGACCACGGGAATCCATAATTGAACACTAATGGAACCCAATTAACCACTTGGCTGGACGCGCTCAGCGCGTCCAGCCAAGTGGTTCTCCTGTGCTATGGACGCGCTGAGCGCGTCCTAGCACAGGAGGCAGCAATCGGCTGGGATTCCGTCCGATTGCTCCGCCCCCCCGGTGCGGGCTGACATCTTGGATGTCAGCCCAGCACTCCTGGACCCCGGCAGGGCCATTTAGATGTCATGTAATTCAGGCGCCCCCCCACGTGTGCGGAGGAGGTGCCTGAAAAGGGAGGGGGGAGGTCCTTCGGACCTCTTTCCCTTCCGATCCCCGGGGGCCAGATGGGTTAAGGAAGGCACTGTTTGGAAGGGCACAGCCTGCCCTTCTAAACGGTGGCTGACATTAACCCCTGGGGAGCCGGGTCACGATTCAGCGCTGAAAAGCGCCGGATCGTGATCCTCTCCCGGAGCTGGCCGACATCTTGGATGTCGACCAAGCCTCCGGGAACTCCCCTTGAGGACTGGCGTAATTATGCATAGCACGATGACGCCAATCCTGGAGTTAACCCCCTACCTGCCAACAATGGTGGATTTGAACCCCCTATCTCCCGATTTGTGGCAGCTAGGGGTTAATGTTTGATTTCGTTGGATCAGCCAGAGCATGGCCTTTCCAACGATACCAAACTTGACCATGTAAAAAGTTTTTTTTTTTAAAAAAAATTAAAAATATTAAAAACAAATTAAACTTTAATTTTTTGTTTTGTTAATGCAGCAATATTGTTCCCATTTCAATTATAATGTGAACAATGATGCTGCACTAATGATTTTTGTATGCAGTGCATTTGTTAAAAATAGTGACATTTTCCCCAAAAAAAGTAACGGGTCCCCATTTCTAATTTTTTTAACAAGCGCACCCCATAGAAAATATACCCACAAATTCTCGCATGTTAAAATGTGAAAAAAACACTTTACACATTGTAAATTATTGAAAATTCAAATTTTATTGAATTTTTATAATATACAGACCAGACATGACGTATACATATAATAATGACATATTATGAATCTGCCGAGTCTGCCGGAAAGAACGATATATAATATGTCTGGGTCATATATTAAAATATGGCTTCAAAACGCGGTTAAACATGATGAGCGAAAGCGGTAAAAATTACCTCCGCACAGAGGTGTGAAATGCCTCAGCAGCGAAAGGGTTAAAGGCTGATAGGAAGGTGCCAATACCTATTTAAACAGGTCCTGAAGACCGGATCACTAGAGCTGCTGATGAAACTGCTGTTAGTTCAGCAGAGAAACGCGCGTTGAGCGGTTTGTTGTTAATATAACAGAATATCGTTATGCATTGTTAATAAGACATGAATCAAAAAAATATATTTATATACGCTAATTTATCATGCCTGTGAGGCTCTCAATGTTTATTTACGGATGGTTGTGACATCCAAGGCTTGAGTTCGATATTGACTGTTTCAGCACGGTGTCTGAGATTAATTAAATCAGTTAAAAGATTTGCCTGAATTGAAAGAAACCTATGGGTGGCTAAAGATAACAGTGAATTAATGTTGTGCACCCATATTTCAGAAGTAGAAATTTAACTTTAGAGTGTGGAAACACAACTCAAGTGAAGTGTATGAAGCAAGTTTTGGAACGGTGTAGCAATCAATAGCTTGTAAGATATTGGGTGCAACAAGTGAGTGAGGTCCTCATGCACTCTAACTGAAAACAAAATTGAATGGTAACAGCTTGAACTTAATAGTAAATTGGTTATTCCGATATAGAAAAATGTCGGCAGATAAGAACCTTTCGGCCCATCTAGTCTGCCCAATTACATGGATACTTTACCTGGATTTATCTTTTGTTTAGGATAGCCTTATGCCTATCCCATGCTTGCTTAAATTCAATTACTGTTTTGGCCTCTACCACTTCAACTGGAAGGCTGTTCCATGTATCCACCACCCTCTCAGTAAAATAATGCTTCCTGATGTTACTTTTAAACCTTTGCCCCTCTAATCTAAGACTATGTCCTCTTGTTTTGCTACTTTGTTTCCTTTTAAATATACTCCCTTCCTCTACCTTGTGGATTCCCTTTACGTATTTAAATGTTTCTATCATATCTCCTCTGGCTCGTCTTGCATTCATAGTGGTGAATATTATTCCGGTGTGAATGATGAATGCAACATAGAATCATCATATGGATACAAACAAGCTCACATGTCAATTAATTGCTTGACAGTTTTTGAATAATAGACAAGACTGACACTGTCGGAATATTGAGACCAAAATGTGTTAGTGACTTGCGTTTGGCAATTCATTATCTGTTTTATTGGATTACTTTTTTAAGAAACGAAATAAGTTAAAATTAAATTTTTTAATACAGTTAATTATTTCATATAAGGAGGGATACTTCCTTGGTTAGAGGAAATAACATATTGTAACGTGTTCAATCACTGTATCCCAATCGCAAGTTCTCATACTGGGGGCGGTTTTTATCGTCTTCGGATATTCTAAAATTATATATATATACAGTTGTATTCAAAATTATTCAACCCCCACTGAAATTGAGTGTTTTGGCCAGTTTGACATTGATTTTGATCATTCAGTCATCTTGCTTACAATTAAATCAAAGAGGCACGTGTAGGTCAGACAAATATAACATAACATTTATAATGAAATAACCACAAATGTCTTTTCTGTGCTCACATCATTATCAGTTTTATTCAACCCCCAAGTGACATTCAATCTTAGTACTTAGTACAACATCCTTTTACAGTTATAACAGCTTTTAAACGTGAAGCATAGCTTGACACAAGTGTCTTGCAGCGATCTACGGGTATCTTCGCCCATTCGTCATGGGCAAAAGCCTCCAGTTCAGTCACATTCTTAGGCTTGCGCACTGCAACTGCTTTCTTTAAGCCCCACCAGAGGTTCTCAATCGGATTTAAGTCTGGTGACTGCGATGGCCACTCCAAAATGTTCCAGCCTTTAATCTGCAACCATGCTCTAGTGGACTTGGAGGTATGCTTGGGATCATTGTCCTGTTGAAAGGTCCAACGTCTCCCAAGCCTCAGGTTTGTGACGGACTGCATCACATTGTCATCCAATATCTCCTGGTACTGAAGAGAATTCATGGTACCTTGCACACGCTGAAGCTTCCCTGTACCTGCAGAAGCAAAACAGCCCCAAAGCATGATTGACCCCCCCCCGCCATGCTTCACAGTAGGCAAGGTGTTCTTTTCTTCATAGGCCTTGTTCTTCCTCCTCCAAACATAGCGTTGATCCATGGGCCCAAACAGTTCTAATTTGTTTCATCAGTCCACAGAACACTATCCCAAAACTTCTGTGGTTTGTCCACATGACTTTTGGCATACTGCAGTCGACTCTTATTCTTTGGAGACAGCAAGGGGGTGCGCCTGGGAGTTCTGGCATGGAGGCCTTCAGTACGCAGTGTGCGCCGTATTGTCTGAGCTGAAACTTCAGTACCCACATCTGACAAATCCTTTCTCAGTTCCTCAGCAGTCACACAGGGACTTTTCTCCACTCTACGCTTCAGGTAGTGCACAGCAGTCGAAGTCAGCATCTTCTTTCTGCCACGACCAGGTAGCGTTTCAACAGTGCCCTTTGCCTTGAATTTGCGAATGATGCTTCCTATGGTCTCTCTTGGTATGTTTAACATCTTTGCAATCTTCTTATAGCCATTGCCCTTCCTGTGAAGAGTAATCACCTCTTCTCTTGTCTTCCTGGACCATTCTCTTGACTTCACCATGTTTGTAACCACACCAGTAAATGTCTAGAAGGAGCTGAGTATCACAGTAATTTTAAAGCTGCCTAATTGGTGCTTATTATGCTTTATTGCTGCTCCGTGACATCCACAGGTGTTTTCAATACCTGATTGAAAACACTTGAATGAACCTCTGTTCTTCAGAGTGGTAGTCTTTAAGGGGTTGAATAATTGTGTCAATGAAGAATTCACAAAAGAAACATTTACTACTGTATTACAAAACCAATTGATGTCATTTTAGTTGCATATGGTTCTTTAAAAAGTCCTTGTAGGATTTCATTCTGAATACAATTACAAATGTACACTAAATTCCCTAAAACCCTTTACAGCATTGGGGGTTGAATAATTTTGAACACAACTGATTTATATATATATATATATAAGACTCAGCTGGTAGAAATAAAGTAATCTGGAGGGAAAGAAAAAACTTCAACTTAAGGAAAATAAAGGTTCACGCTACAAAATTCTATAAAGGCAGCAGGAAGTGTCTCAAATAGGTAAAAACTTGTCCCCAGCCGGGGACAGCAACAGAAAGTCCTCTCAATCAGCCGAATGAAGAGGCAGAAAGTCCACGAAGTAAGGGCTCCCACTGGAAAAGACGGGGGGCCCTCAGCCAGCGTCCCGAAATGGCAGCAGGTGTGGCCCAGGCAGGGTGATGCAGAGCAGGCCATGCCAGGCAGAAGACCCAGGCCCAGAATGAGACAGCATGGCCGGCAGGCCAGGTAAGCCCTTATCCGCCCAGCTACCAACATCAACACCGTGGCCACGGGTGTCATCTCCAGCATACAATGCGCGGGGGGTCAGCGGAGGGTATCACAGAAGTCTCCACGGCAGGCGGCAGCGAGTCCCCATCGTGCCGCCCCGTAGAGGGTGGAAGGTCGACCATCGGTACAGCTCCCGGGTTCTCCGTCCCGCACACCGTCCCCTCCGGGGCAACCTCCAGGTACCTCATCTCGCGTGTGGGGAAGGCCTCTTCCAACCGGGGAGCCGGCGGCTCCCCGCACCCACGCAGAGTGGCTATCATCCTGCGCCAAGTCCCTCTTCTAAGCAGCTCCAGGTCGTTGTCCCCCAGCAGTGCCAAACAGGCCTCCAGGCCTGCTATCACGACAGCCTCTCTTCTAGTGGAGCAGGGGGAATGACCCGACATCGGACCTCCGCAGCATCATTCTTCTCGTGCGGCGGATGGGAGACAGGGGCCCTCTGTCTCCGGAACACTCCTCTCGTGCCTAGCCGGGGATGTACCTGCAGGGAGGCTCAGCAAGGAGGTGATTGGCGCCATGTGGTAGACCCCCATGATGGCTGCCGGCAGCACCTAGCAGCGGCGAAATGGCCGGCGAACGGTAGTCTCTGGTCCGGTGGGGGGGGGGCAAAACGGGCCCCGGGCAACTCACCCCCGGTGGCCAGCTACTCAGAGTATACAGATGCAAAAATCTCAGCGTAAAAGGGTGTCTAGGTATCCGCAAGCGAGAAAGACGGGTCGGAGCGCCTGAGACACACGTCCTTCCTCATTCGCAGCTGGCCACGCCCCCCAGGCACAGATTTTTTTCTATCAACTCCCCCAATTTAGAGAGAAGAACAGAATAGGACCTGTAGTTGAGGTCAGCAGAGGTTAATAGGTAACTCCTCTGTCTATATTATTTATTCTCCTGGTATAATGTTTCTTTAATTTCTTCATCCTTCTTATTTTGTTAGTAACCAACCTCAAGATATGTTTTATCAGTTTGACACCACTTAGGACAGAAAGTCCTCACGGGAGAGCACACTGTGATGGTGATAATAATAAGACTCTAATACTTATCTTAATGTCACAAGTGTCAACGAGCAACATCAGCCTCTTCTCAGACCAATAATAAAGTCAATCCATTGTACATGAAATATAAGAATAAATAAAATACACATTGGTACAGTATTGTTAATTTTCTTTTTTGGAAATTTTCCTTATGGTCTGCTTCCCTCCTTTGGGGGTCCTGGTGACCTAGAAGTGTTTCAGTGGAGCTGGAGGAATGTCAGAGAGGGCATGATCCCCCTTATTGGTCACATGTGCCTATACTGAGCCACTTATTCAAAGAGGCTCAGATTATGTGAGTAGAACTACTGTCATACCAGTGAATATTACACGCAGGTCTATGCTATTGGCATTTTTCTCTTCATTTGAGGTTGGAAGCGAGCTTGTAAGATTGAAGTGCACCCAAGAGAACATCATTTCGGTTACGTGGGAGAGGGCCCCCCCCCCATTCAAGTGGCCACAGGCTTGAAAACCGAGCCATATTAGGCTCCAGCTTTGTGAGTGTACCCATCTATATGCTTATTGATCAATTGTGTGGAATTAACAATACTGTACCATTGTGTATTTTATTTATTCTATTTCATGTACAATAGATTGACTGTATTATTGGGCTGAGAAGAGGCTGATGTTGCTCGTTGACACTTGTGACAAAGGATATTTGCAGTCAAAAACATTTTTGCATATATCTACTGCTAGCAAGCAGTAGATATATGCAAAAAGTTAAAAAAAAAAACGCTGCAAGAGCAGTTTAAACTTGCCTCCGATCGCCGTCACGCTCACGAGCTGAATGTCCTTTACGGCCCGAGCGGACGCAAAGGATCTTGGGGCGCGCGCATGCGCAGTACTCATTTTCGGCCGTGACGCGCAAGGTAAGTCTATGGACGCCGGATCGCAGGGACGCGCCTGCTGACACCGTGGGACAAGAAGAGCCAGAGGTGTCAGCGCTGGATCCGAGACCTGCCGCATCACTGGAGAAGAGGGTGAAAAGAAGAGGAAAATCACAAAAAGAGACATCATTTAAGGTAAGTGCTTTAATTTACATTGGGGGAGGGAAACCGTCTCATCACTATCACAGTGTGCTCTCTCGTGAGGACTTTTTGTCCTAAGTGGTGTTCTATTTATTGCATGTGAGAGATACACATGGGTGGATGAGCTGTACTGGTGGATTTTATTTTCAGATGTCAGTAAGAAACTTTTTTTTTCTGTGATGAATCAGTGTTGAGACCCTATAGGGTCTAGTATATATGTACTATCAGTTTGATATGGTCCTTATTTTTTTTCTTCTATTTCTTATACAGGGCTTTCTGACCTGACCGGCAGCGTCAATCTCATTGTACATTATAACCTGGAACATTCCTTTGGTAAATTCTGTGGCAAAAAAGTAAAAGAAAAGCTCAGCAATTTTCTTCCTGACCTCCCAGGTGAGCAGGCGCTGGGCGCGTGTCTACAAAATTAAAAGCACTTTATTCACTTTGACGGTCGGAAGTCTGGAGACACAATAATGTCATGTTTTTGTTAACAGGGTGTTAGGATAAAAATTCCTGTTTCCCCATTTTGTTCTAGTCGTTTGCTCTTATATTCTTATTTCATTTTCATCCAGGCATTTCATTATTTAGCTATACTCTATAATCAAGAGTTTTAGGAATCATATTCAGAAATTCTTGATGAGAAAGAAAGAGCACAGCGTGTTGATGAATCACATCTTTACTTCGTTCTTTCTGACTCCGGTTCAGAGCTGCATACATTTTATTACAGACATGTACGTCACACAGTTAGGACACAGCCTCTTAATACATATGATTGGATAAACATTTAAAACTGCATTCTTCAAATCTCAGACAAAGAGCTTTAACTCAAGATTCATCAATCACTCTTAAACTAGACATTTAGGCTTCTTGCCACATCTGGTTTAACTTTATCTCTGGTCATTAAGAACAATGGGACCTTTAAAACTCCTAGACTTAGCTTCTCTAGGTCAAATAGGTCACATCTGGTGGTCATTTAGGTTTTTTCAAATATCATGAATACACAAAGAGCTTTACAAATGTTGACAAAACGAATGGAAAGATTGTATCAGAATTTGGTTTGATTCAAGAATATGAATTTACACATTTAAAATATTTTAATCATAACATAGGGTTATTCAGAGAGCACTAAAATGTCATTGACATTTCGGAGCTCTCGTTCCCTGCACTTCGGCTAGTCAGTTTCACCGAATTCATCGCAGGGTCCCCCAAGTGCAGGGAGCAAATCGCCGAATCGATCTGAAAAATAGTCGATGAACAGGTTAAAAAAAAAAGTGCATAATACAGAAAAAATGGCGTTGCACCTGATCCCCACCGGGGCGGCTGCAACCACGAGCTATATGCAGCCCAGCAACATGTATAAAACATGTAGAAAGCTGGTGTCTGGCGCTTGCAAAAGTTCGTTCTTTAAATCCAGTCAAAAAATTCAATCAAAACATTCTAGGTCCGCTTAGCATCTCATCCACAGATTTGATTGAAGACACATGAAAATAAGAAGAAAAGGAGAATATTTTGTGCAGAATCTTAGCACATAATTTAGGTAAGCATGCCAAAAAAGGAATACTCACATTTAGGGGTGCCAGTTGTAACAAATAGGCACCTAAACGTAGGCAAATCAGTGAATTTATATATCAGGGGCACTGATTCCCCTGTGTAGGTAGGACAACCAAAGATCCAGGCGCCGTAGAGATGTACAATAAAAGTACCAGACAGTTTGGAATCAACAGAATACGCTTGAATAGAGTCGGTCAATCACAAGTTTATTAGGAAACTTAGATAAACACCTCAAACGCGTTTCGCTACAAGAGCTTCATCAGTGAGTGAAAAACATAACAAGAAAAAAAAGTGTCATCTGCGCTTATCCCTATAACACTGTGTGAAACAAAGCACAATTAGAGGTTTTAGTTTACTTGACTGGCCGCTGAAGTTTTAAGCTCACCTGGTGCGTCAAGGCATCTCCAGTAAGACGAGTCCTGCCTAATGAAGCCAAAGGCTGCTCTCTAGCAAGCCACATATGCTCATGGAGGATTTGTTTCTGGGAGGGTATAAATAAAAGCCCACCAGTGTTCATGACTGAGAAGCAGCATGAGCATATGTAGAATAAATAAAAGGTCTGTTACGGGAAAAAACCACGCCATATTTTAAAAATAATTTTGGGGGAAAATTTTTTCGCTGAACAAATCAAGAAAAATGCCTAAAAAATAAAGAGACTTTTTGCTACAAGTGAAAAGAATAAACAGTTGAATAAATATTTAATAAAGACGGGGAATATTTTTTTAAATTGAAACCTATGGGATTCGTCTGTTTAAAGCTGCCGAATGAAACCACTGAAAATCCAGGGCATTTGACTGACATTTCGGTGCTGTTCGGTGTTCTCTGAAAAGATTAACCATTACTTCTCTATGGGGGATTTCACTGCTGCTGAAGATCACCGTATTTTGCTGGCAATTTGCCAAAATTTGGCGAACTGCCTGTTCTCTGAATAGCCGAATGGCCAAGAAATGGCACCGTATGGGGAAATTCACCGTTTGATGCAGTTTCAGAGCCAATTCGGCTCTGAATAACCCTGTAAATGGCCTTCTGAGCTTTTTGAAGCTGCCAAGAATTCCCTTTTTTATTTATTCAAGTTTTCAAAGAAAAAACAACAGACATTCTGCAGACTCGCAGGACCGTAAAATGTCACTTAGATCAAAATATGTGAGAACGGAAATCTAAAAGCAATGCAGAGGTCTATACATTTTATAAACTAAACCATGTACAGGACGGTCGGCTCGGATGACACATACACGGATCTTAGAAAATTTCCTATCCGTCCGTGTTCATGTGAAATAAAACCGTTACACGTATATAGAAAAAAGAAGGAAAGGGAGGAACAGAACTAACAGCAGGGGTGGTAAGGGAGAAAAAGTGTGGTCAGTGGAGGGAGGGGAGAAAAAAGTGAGGATTTGCGATCTCAAATGGTGTCATCTGATGGAGTGAGCAAAGCCCTAAAACGAGTAGTGGAGGAAGTCAAAATCCACCTGGACCATATGGCTATGTACTTGCCAGTGGTATCAAAGATCAGTTGCTCCAGTGTGTGGAGGTCTTCCATTCTGGTCATCCACAATGATAAGGGGGGGGGGGCTCACAATCTGGTTCCAATATAGAGGGATAACACCCTTGGGCACGTTTAAGTATGCAAATTACCATAGAGTTTTTGTAGGTGTGTGTCGAAAGAGCAACATGATGGAGGAGTATGGAAGCAGGAGTAATTATTATTATTCTTCATTTATAAAGCGCCAGCATATTCCGCAGCGCTGAGTGCAGCGGTTGGTGAAGTGAGCCCATGATGCAGTGATTGTAGGAGTCATGTAGGTTACAGGCCACAGAAGGTTTATTAAAGAATAAACAAAACAAATAGCAAACTGATGAGTCAATATCAGGCAGGCAACAGACTGTGTATGCTGGTTCCAGGGTTTGCTGGGAAGCAGGGGTCCACTTGAGAGCGGGGGTACCCTGGACAGCGGGGATGCTTGAGAGCAGGGGTACTTGACAGCGGGGATACACTTGACTGGACCACTGGAGGGATTCAGGTTCAGTAGCAGGGAGCTTCAGGAACAGGACTGGTTGTTTGCACTTCCAGAAACATTAACGTTGAAGCCCTGATGGAAGGGTGGGGTCCCTCTTTTAAGCAGGCTTCATTAGGCGAAAGAGAGTACACCTGAAGGCACCAATGCCGGAGCTGAACAGCCAGATAGAGGATCCTGTAATCTGAATACAGCATAAGCAGATGAATAACAAACAGGTACAGGGAAGAAAGGGGCTGCCAGGGGTTTTAGGTGTGGGCACGAGTTTAGACAGTGTCTGATTCCTGACAGCACCCCACTTCAAGCGAACAAGTTAAATTTACAGCAAGGGGGACCACTTGATTATTTATTCTTGCGCCGCCGCCTGCAGGGGCCATGACACTTCGTCCCCTCTAAGGACGACGTCTGGGCGGCCAAAATGGTCTCAGGGGTATCAAGGTCTGCTCGGTGTATCACGATACCTTGCAAACTGTAGGGTGTCATGGGGTTCATATCTGAGGTGCCATCGAGCACAGTGGGTTCGGAGTTGTCTGGATGTGTGGGGGTGCTGCTGGCAACGGGATCTGGAGTAGGAGTATGTACTTGGGCTAATGCAACCTGTACCTGAGACTGTAGGGATTCGTGGTTCATATGTCCCGTATGGTATGGGTGAAGGTATTCACCTGGGCTGTCATAGTGGTGATGGCAGAGACAAGTACCAGGACTTCACTAGATGGATCAGCGTTACCAGGAGTTGGCATTGCAGGTGCAGCGGTATCCGTCTCCACAAATGTTGCTTCAGTGACAGCAGTCTGGGCATGTGACGCCTCGGTAGTGGGATCTTCCATGGTGGGCATCTCTAGGTCCGCAGGCTCGACCTCCTGAGTAGCTGAGGGAGCGGGGTCCAGGGTGACAGCAGCGTTGACACCGGGTCCTGGAGAACTGTGACAGAGGTAAGTAGTGGGTACAGTTTGCATGTCGTTATGGGCTACCTGGTACTTTGGATCCTTGCTCCTGTTCATCCTTGAGGTCTAGAAGACAAGTGTTGGCTTCCAGATATTGGGGTTCAGGTCTCTCCGTCAATATGTAGCCTGAAGCCGGGGTGCAGACAGCAGCGCCAATGTATGTGGTTCTCCATCGGGATAGTCCAGCAACAGGTCCAGCCTTCTGGCTGTGAGTGATGGAGTCTCAATTTTTTCTAATCCAAAAGCCCTCATTGGTACAGAGGCAGCTGGGGTGCAGACAGCGACTCTAATGTACCTGGAATGTTGACCTGGTGGCCCTTAGGAGCGGCGTGCAGTCTCTCTGGGCCATTCGTTGTCTGAGTCCAAGGAACTCCAATCCTCAGAGGACCCAGACTCATGGTTGGCATGGGGAGTTCTGAGTGCTGCGATTGTTGTTTTTTTTTTTTTATGGTGGCCTGCAGCTTCCCAGACCTGTAGGGCCTCCCAGGTCCTTCCTACGAACAACCGTCCCATTTGAGGCAAATACACAGTGTGGGGATAGAGGGCCTGGTTCAGGAATTTTTGAAACACCAGCCATGATGTACTGGCTAGGAGTGGTGGGTGTCTTCTGAAAAGAGGAGGCAGCAGCAATCTCCATGGGGATTTCAGGGTCATATTCTGGAGGTAGAGTGGACTTGAACTCCATGGTTTCAGCAGTATTGGGGTCTTCATGGTCTGTGACCTCAGGATCTGTTTCCAGCGACACCATCCTATTTGGCTGGCACCTTTTGGAGCTTATTAGAGCAGGCCTCCATAGACTTTTTAAACACAGTCTTTGTTTTATCAGGCGTGGGTTTTCTGGACAAGGGCTTGGTAGGAACCGTTTCTCTTTTTGGCCTGGTGGGTGCAGATTTGACAGGCACTGCCTTCTTGAACTTGGTGGGCAGTGCTTCACTAGGCATTGGGGACACAGACTTGGTAGACAAGGGTTCTCTGGCCTTGACAGTCTTTTTTGGGTTAACAGGTGCAGTCTTGGTAGTAGCACCAGTTTGCGCTGGGGATTGCAGGATTTCTTTTGCAACTCCAGGGAAAAGTGCTGGACAGCTTGGGTGGGCGCACCAAACAGTCTGAGATGGAATGGGACGATCCCCCACAGTAGAAGCAGAGTTTCTGGGACCGTCTCCTAGCAATTTCTTCAGACGTTAGGGGTCCTCTACCCACTTTCTTTGGAGTGCACACCTTAGGAGGTGCCATTTAAACCCTGCAGCATGCTTGCAAATAAGGAGTCCAAATGTTGCAGGATGCCTTGAATTGCCTTTTCTGAGGTACTCAACCATTTGGATCACCGCGGACTCCCTATGTGAAGGCTTCAACGTTCTGTCAGGCTGGGAGTGCAGCGGTTGGTAAAGTGAGCCCATGATGCAGTGATTGTAGGAGTCACGTAGGTTACAGGGCACAGAAGGTTTATTAAAGAACTAGCTTTTGCCCGCGGCTTCGCTCGCGTGAATTTTGGGATTTGTTAAAATTGTTTTTTAAAAGAAACTTTTTTTTTTGTAGATTTTCCCCCCACTTGGGATTTTTGGAAAATTGTGAAACACCTGTTTATTTTCAAAAGATTGTAATTACCAAACTTCACAGTTCACACCTGTAACATATTGGTTTTTGAAATATAGATATACTGATAAAAGTATTCAAACCCCTTTCCCTCGACCCCCCCCCCCCCCACTTATTTGGATTTGTGGAAAATGGCAAAACACATGTTTGGTTTTTTTTTCACGAAGATTGTAAATACCAAATTTCATACCTGTAACATCTTTGGTTTTTGGAAATATAGGTATACTGATAAAAGTATTCAACCCCCCCTTTTTTCCCCCTCCCACTGGATTTTTGGAAAATGGTAAAATAGGTGATTTTTGTTTCTCAAGACGAATCTAAATACCAATTTTCACATATGTAACATCTTCTGTTTTTGAGCTATAGGTATCCTGATTAAAAGTATTCAGCCCCCCCATTTTTTCACCCCCCCACTTTGGATTTTGTGAAAATTGGTAAAAAACAGGTTTGGTTTTTTTCACGAAGATTGGAAATACCAAATTTCCCACCCGTAACATCTTCGGTTTTTGAAATATAGGTATACTGATAAAAGTATTCAACCCCCCCTTTTGGCCCCCCCAAGGAATCTTCTGAACATGGTAAAATGCGTGTATTTTTCAAGACGAACCTAAATACCAATTTTCAGGACTGTAACATCTTCTGTTTTGGAGATACAGGTATCCCGTTTACAATATTTAAAATATTCAACCCCCTTTTTACACCCCCCCCCCTCCAACTTGGATTTTTGAAAAACGGTAAAATACGTGTTTTTTTATTTTTCAAAACGAATCTAAATACCGATTTTCACGTCTGTAACATCTTCTGATTTGGGAGCTTTAGGTATCCTGTTTAAAATATTCAACCCCCTTTTTCACCCCCTTAGGGGCGGAGTTTCCAAAAGTCCTTGCTTAGTGGGTGCCCACATCATAAAAACAGAGCACCTTCAAAATTTCACGTTCCTAGGTTAAACGGTTTCAGCTGGGCGTTGATGAGTCAGTCAGTCAGGACTTTCGCGTATATATATATATATATATATAACAAAACAAATAGCAAACTGATGAGAGTCAATATCAGGCAGGCAACAGACTGTATGCTGCTTCAAGGGTTTGCTTGAAAGCAGGGGTCCACTTGAGAGAGCGGCGGTACCCTGGACAGCGAGGATGCTTGAGAGCGGGGGTATCTTTGATAGCAGGGTTCCCCTGGACTGGATCACTGGAGGGATTCAGGTTCAGTAGCAGGGAGCTTCAGGAACAGGACTGGTTGTTTGCACTTCCAGAAACATTAACGTTGAAGCCCTGATGGAAGGGTGGGTCCTCTTTTAAGCAGGCTTCATTAGGCGGAAGAGAGTACACCTGAAGGCACCAATGCCGGAGCTGAACAGCCAGATAGAGGATCCTGTAATCTGAATACAGCATAAGCAGATGAATAACAAACAGGTACAGGGAAGAAAGGGGCTGCCAGGGGTTTTAGGTGCGGGCACGAGCTTAGACTGATTCCTGACAAGTAAACTCCAGTGGGGGGATCTACAAACTCAGCTGTAATTTTGTGAATGACTGACCAAAATGGTTGAATCAAAGGGAAACTCCACCAAATATGCACCATTGAACCAATGTCATTGTGGCACCACCAGCAATCTGGTGACACCAGAGGGAACATCTGGTGGAGGTGCGTTGGCACACTGTACCACAATGTCAGGATTTTATATGCTGTTTCCTGGACTCTACTGGCAACAGAGCAGTGATGAGTGGAGTCCAGAATTTTCCCCCATTCAGACCTTTATTATACGTTTTCTATACGCCTGCTGTAAACGGGCATATATTGTGTTACAGCTGCTCAACCATTAATTTCATCATTCTCTCCTGCCATGTGATGTTGTGATTTATTCATGTCTAAAGCTACAAAGACACATTTTTGTATGTATTCATTGAGTGCCCTGTTCATTCTGGGATTCCTCTAGGTATGATTGACACCCCTGGATCGCAGGATAACAGCAGCCTTCGCTCGTTAATCGAGAAGCCGCCCATCTGCGGGAACTCCTTCACCCCTCTGACTGGAGCATTGCTGACTGGATTCCGACTGCATGCTGGACCAGTGAGTCTAACTTGCTGCCTTGTAGAGAGATTTGCTTAATTTGAGGCATAAAGGGAAACGGTACAGGGCATCCTTTGGCGTTGCAGCAGGTACCTCTCTTCTCACCCATGACACGTTACTGTTTAATAGTGGTGCAGTAGTGTTGTCATTCTGTTTCAGGATTATTCAGAGAGTGGTGCAACTCAGGAGAATGACTGGAGAAGTGTTGATTCTAGGTCAAAATATCCAAACCAGAAAAGTTCTCCCATTTATCTCACTTTCCAAATCGACTATTTGGTCTAGATTGTTCTCTTCTCCTGCCAATTCTCTTGGTTTTCACCTCTCTCTGAATAACCCTGTTTGTGTTCACTGTACTTACACTTTTATTGACAAGGGATGTACTGGTATGTTTTTGGTTGCATTTACGACATGCTGCGTACCGGTATGTCCTGATCATGGAAGCTGCCCATTGTGTGATCTCTGTGCAGGGGGGGAGTAGTATTTATCTGGACCCAAGATGCTGTGAGAATGAATCACACCTGTGTTGGGACACAGCAAAAATATAAGCAATACTAAAAGCTCACCTTTTTTTTTCTTTTCGTGTCTGCAGGCAGAGGCACTAAACAGTGTCTCCAAAGTGCCCCTAAAGTCCTCAAAATGCCACCGTATGTCCACATTGTCCCAATAAGCAATATAGTGTTTGGTTTTTTGTTTTGCATCAGATCAAAATCTAGTAAAGTGATCAGCTGCAGGGTTTTTTTTTTTTTTTTTTTTTTTTTTAGTCCTAATGGGTTAATTTTCTGTTGCACTTTTTATGACAAAAAAAAGAATCTTTTTACCCTAAGGGGTTAATTTTTTTCCCTTTCTCTATACACTGTAGTTTCATTCTCTTAGTGCACATTATTTAGGGGATTTGAGCGTAGGATTAGGGGTTAGTAACATAAATAGGATATTAAAAATCTCTTTCTTTCAACTCTTTGGGCCCTATTACAATCTTCACGCAAAAACGCTCGCGCAGCGCGTGAATTTGTGCACGAAGCTTCAAACGTTAACGCTCAAAAGTCAACGCTGGTATTACAATCCTTGCGCATTTTTTCATCCATCACAAAAATAACACGCGTAAAACGGACGCGCAGAAACGCAGTAACGTTGCACGCAGAAATCCGTGTGCGGTCTGTTTTTTTCTTTTTTTACACACGATTCAGCCAATCAGAATTAAGAACCACAATTGTCTCACGTTCAGTTTTTGCGCCTGCCAAAGTCAATCTGCGCATATATACTGCATAAAAAAAAAACAACACACGCAACTTCTCAAATTTATTGGTTTGGTATGGGTAGAATGTGTAACTATACTTTGCTGTTTGTTTGTTTTTTTGGGGCTGGTTTATTTGGTTTCAGCCAGGTTGATAGAATTTGCCATTAACACCAGCTTTCAGGAGTTGCTAAAATTATGCGCGCAAAGCCTGTGCGTTACAAACTACGCATAGATAGATTATAATACCATCCGCATACCAGCCATTGTGCTGCCTGGAGCGAAGGATGAATTGCTGCCCCCCCCCCACCCCCAAAAAACATGGTGTGTATGAGCATATCACAGAGTGCCACATATCACGGCCCACTGTCCCACACATCCACATACCGTCACACACACACACACACACACACTTACATACTTCCACAGTCACACACATGCAGTCACACACACATAACACAGCCGGTAACGGGGAGACGCAGAGGATTAATGACTCCGGAGGGCACATTGTTACTGTCAATTTATATTTCACAGGGTGTTCCTTTAAATAGGAAGCGCCTCACCGAAGGTATGAAAGAAATTAGGAAAATGCTAGTTTTTTCACCATGTTTTAATAATTCAGGGAATACTGGGGGGGGGGGCATAAAGCGGCATTAAAATATGCGGCGTCCCAGTCATTTCTGTAATTTCCCCCATCAAACCCTGGCAGCTCCATACTAAACCCCCCCCCCCCCTCTGTTTAGAAAGGTAAACATTAGATTTATTTTAGCTAAGTCACCCAGGCCAGTGAAAAGCAGATCCCCCAGCTACTAACAGCTCCCATCATGCTGTGCATGTCTTCAATCGGCAGCTCCCTCAGGACTCTGGGACAGGGTGTCTGTCCAGGCCTTCCCTCAACCAGGACAGAGGAGCTGGCAGTGCTTTAAGGGAGTAGCAACATGTCCCTGTGAGGAGGGATGGGCAGGAGGGGAACCTCCATAACACACCCGGGGGGGCACAGAGTCTCCTGTATGAAATCAAGCCAGGCCTACCTCCTCAGCAGCCTCATGGTTCCCAGGGATTCATTTAAAGGCACGCACTTGCCTCCTCCATCAGAGCCCTGCCGCGCGTGTCACATGACATGCTCTAAACACCGCGTTCCGTCTCACAGGCGCACTGCGCTGCAGGAGAGACCACAGCCAGGCTTCATCACTAGTAAAACTTAAGCTGATGGCCATGCCTGATGAAAGGGGTGGGCGCCGGCCCGCTGAAAGGGGCAGTCACGTGCTGGAGGGGCAGGCACGGCTTGGTTTTCAGCGGAACACTGTCCTGCAGCTGTGTCCGGGCTGGTGGCCTTTGAAAGAGCAGCAAAATGCTGCCCCTAACAAAGTGCTGCCTGGAGCGACTGCTCCACCCCGCTCCATGGACGGGCCGGCCCTGGTACCAGCGCACAAATGCATTTGCGCTCACAATGTTAAGTATAGGACGCGTGCAGTAAAGTACGCTCGTGCAGCGTTCGCGCATTGGTTGCGCCGACATTGTAATACGTCGTTCAGCGCAAAGAGTTTTGCCACTCGCGTTAATGCGTTTTTGCGCACGCGTTAACGTTAGCGTCAAGAATGTAATGGGGCCCTTTATTTTTAGACTTTTAGCACAGTCCAAAAAAAGCCATAAGTGAAAAGCGGCCACGCAGGGCCACAACAAGTCATCGAAAGACACATATAATGATAATAAAAAGAAACCAGTAACACAGGAAATAGAGGATGTCTACTGAAAAAAAGTTATAAAATCAAAAATAAATGGTGCAAGAGACTCAGCGGGCTCCCGAAAACGAAAGTGTCTACTAGAGGCATCTCGACAAGCGGGGTGAACAACTCAGCCAGGGGGGACAGGAATTAGAAACAAACACAGCGTAGGTCAACGATGGGGGTCATCTCAGGATGGGTGGGCGCCGGGTCGTAAAGCAGCGTATCGGCAGGCCTCCTCAGCCCGTATCCAGCGGGAAAGCGGGGTAGTAGAGGTCCGCCTCAGACCTGCATTCGTCGCTGAAGGCACAGTAAATGACCAGCTTCCAGGTCACAACGAAATCCACAGCAGCCTCGTCCCAGGACCGCGGCCGGCACTGCGCAGGGATCTTCAGCCACAGACCACGCTGCTAGTGCAGACCATACAAAAAGGACCACAAAAGGCGACTCAGTAGGGCACCCGTAGGCGGACCTCCTGTCACCACCTCGTGGCTCGAGAGTCTCCCCTGACCACAGAGAAGACAGGCATGGCGGTGGCTCCGGACCTCCCGGCCCAGCATCTAGCGGGTCAGCAGCACTTACCATCCGTCCGATAGGCAAGTCATCCCCTGCT
Organism: Leptobrachium leishanense; assembly: GCA_009667805.1. Taxonomy (NCBI): domain Eukaryota; kingdom Metazoa; phylum Chordata; class Amphibia; order Anura; family Megophryidae; genus Leptobrachium; species Leptobrachium leishanense. Next base: position 80,292 of record RXON01001631.1, read on the forward strand.
TCATCACAGACATCAGCCGCCGCCACATGCCTTGTGTGAGCAGGCAGTCCTCCTCCCCCGACATCTCATCTAAACAGGCCTTGAGGGCTGCGACTATATCCTCCATGCCTCCAGCAGGGGGGTGGGTGTTCTAAGCGATGCCACTCCACCTGTGCCACCGACATCTTCTTCATGGGGACAGCAAGCGCAGCCAGAGGACAGGGGCCCTCCGTCCACACAGCCAGCAACTCCCAATCACCCAGCGGGAGCACTCAGCAGGGGGATACAGGAGTCTTGAGGGACGATTCGTCAGGAGTAAAGGGGTAGGCCGCAAAATGGCCGACGGCCTGATCGGGCCCGCCGGAGACGGGGCTCAAACTCAGCTGGGCTCTGGAGGAGGGAGCAGATCAGGCTCCAGAGCGCATCTCCTGATGCCCGGCCATGCAGAGACTCCCAATAGGGTCGAAATCTAGGTAGAAAGTCCCCCTCACATCATTAGCACACAGAGCACCGTCAAAGCACATCTGCTCCCTTACACAGCTGGACACGCCACCTTTTTTTTTTTTTTTTTTTATGGTGCATTCTTTTGGTATCCTAAATTAATAAGTGACTCATTCTGTATCAATAAACATTTGTTTTAAGTCTGGGTACACCAAAAGGGGAAAAGAGAAATTATGGTGCAAAACTAGGAAAACATTAAAAAATGCTTGTCATTAATGCACAGTCAAAGGGGGAAAAACATTATTACGAGGTTACTCTCCCTTCTGGAATGAACAGGGCATTGTCATTTTATAAGGGTAGTAGTTTTTTAAGGGGATTGGGATAGTGTGCACTTATCCACCCTCCATCTTTAATCCTTTAGAGTAGGGGTCACCAACCTTGGTTCTCCAGATGTTTTGGAACTTCATCTTCCATGATGTTCAGGCACTTATTAGATTGCTGACCAATGCTTCCAATGCAATAAGCGTCTGTTATCAAGGCCTCCCCGTTGCGTTGATGGGGCTGCAAAGCGCGATCCTCAGCGAGGTGGCCAGACGGGCGTCGAATGGAAGCAACGTCCACTCTCAAGGACGTTGCTTCCGCTCCCCAAAGACGCTCGTCTGACACTAGCCATATCCGTTACTTAATATTGAACAGCCTTATTTGTTAGAAGTCCAAGAAGTCCGGTATACAAAAGTGTTTCTTGCTCTGGTGCTCCACCTGACTGCAGACAGCATATATAAATGGTGAAGATTCAGGCGCACACACAGAGGCTGTATTAATAATAGAAAATATTTATTGCATAGGATCAACGTTTCAGTCCCAACCGGGCTTCTGCAGTAATAAACTTAATTAATTATAGCGTGGAGGCTTTTTATCTCACTTAAAGTCCTCCACCACAACCCTTGTAAGATATACAGTTGTGTTCAAAATTATTCAACCCCCACTGAAATTGAGTGTTTTGGCCAGTTTGACATAGATTTTGATCATTCAGTCATCTTGCTTACAATTAAATCAAAGAGGCACGTGTAGGTCAGACAAATATAACATAACATTTATAATGAAATAACCACAAATGTCTTTTCTGTGCTCACATCATTATCAGTTTTATTCAACCCCCAAGTGACATTCAATCTTAGTACTTAGTACAACATCCTTTTACAGTTATAACAGCTTTTAAACGTGAAGCATAGCTTGACACAAGTGTCTTGCAGCGATCTACGGGTATCTTCGCCCATTCGTCATGGGCAAAAGCCTCCAGTTCAGTCACATTCTTAGGCTTGCGCACTGCAACTGCTTTCTTTTAAGTCCCACCAGAGGTTCTCAATCGGATTTAAGTCAGGTGACTGCGATGGCCACTCCAAAATGTTCCAGCCTTTTAATCTGCAACCATGCTCTAATGGACTTGGAGGTATGCTTGGGATCATTGTCCTGTTGAAAGGTCCAACGTCTCCCAAGCCTCAGGTTTGTGACGGACTGCATCACGTTGTCATCCAATATCTCCTGGTACTGAAGAGAATTCATGGTACCTTGCACACGCTGAAGCTTCCCTGTACCTGCAGAAGCAAAACAGCCCCAAAGCATGATTGACCCCCCGCCATGCTTCACAGTAGGCAAGGTGTTCTTTTCTTCATAGGCCTTGTTCATCCTCCTCCAAACATAACGTTGATCCATGGGCCCAAACAGTTCTAATTTTGTTTCATCAGTCCACAGAACACTATCCCAAAACTTCTGTGGTTTGTCCACATGACCTTTGGCATACTGCAGTCGACTCTTCTTATTCTTTGGAGACAGCAAGGGGGTGCGCCTGGGAGTTCTGGCATGGAGGCCTTCATTACGCAGTGTGCGCCGTATTGTCTGAGCTGAAACTTCAGTACCCACATCTGACAAATCTTTTCTCAGTTCCTCAGCAGTCACACAGGGACTTTTCTCCACTCTACGCTTCAGGTAGCGCACAGCAGACGAAGTCACCATCTTCTTTCTGCCACGACCAGGTAGCGTTTCAACAGTGCCCTTTGCCTTGAATTTGCGAATGATGCTTCCTATGGTCTCTCTTGGTATGTTTAACATCTTTGCAATCTTCTTATAGCCATTGCCCTTCCTGTGAAGAGTAATCACCTCTTCTCTTGTCTTCCTGAACCATTCTCTTGACTTCACCATGTTTGTAACCACACCAGTAAATGTCTAGAAGGAGCTGAGTATCACAGTCATTTTAAAGCTGCCTAATTGGTGCTTATTATGCTTTATTGCTGCTCCGTGACATCCACAGGTGTTTTCAATACCTGATTGAAAACACTTGAATGAACCTCTGTTCTTCAAAGTGGTAGTCTTTAAGGGGTTGAATAATTGTGTCAATGAAGAATTCACAAAAGAAACATTTACTACTGTATTACAAAACCAATTGATGTCATTTTAGTTGCATATGGTTCTTTAAAAAGTCCATGTAGGATTTCATTCTGAATACAATTACAAATGTACACTAAATTCCCTAAAACCCTTTACAGCATTGGGGGTTGAATAATTTTGAACACAACTGTATATATATATACATATATATATTTTCTTATACGAATGATAGATCTGATAGAATTAGTGGGGGTTTTTTGCTGGTTTTTGTTGAGGGGGCTGAGCTGACAGGGGACGGGTACGGTCGCATTCTGCTGAGCTCTCTGACGTCCTGGCCTTTTTTGGCATCTAATTGCAACCCACCGACCCAGTTTGTGACTGTCCTGGTGCTTGGAGTGCCTCTGGGGGAATCGTTGGTGACCCGTTCTGCTCCTGTCTCCGGCCTGCTTACCGCGACAACCTCTGCGGCCTAGTTGGTGACAGACCTTTTGGGGCCCTGCTGTGGAGTTGCTGAGTGCTCCACCGCGGCTCCCGGTTAGTATCTGCGGAATCCCCCAGTGGTGGTGGGGGCTGCGGGGAGTGGCGGCTGACATCCATTTCCCCATCCCTGAGGAATACAGGGCTGCCATAACAGGCCTAGACGACATCCTGGCTTGGCTCCTGACGAGGGTGAGCGGCCGCTTACACGTGGAGACGTGTATCGCCTCAGGGCGGCTCTGCCGAGCCGCGGACCCTCCTTCTGGTAATGTGCCTATAGAACCCCTACCCGGGGATGACGTGGTGGCCTCTCTGGCCGAGCTGGGTGAGGAGATGCAGAGCCCTGGGGATGTATTACAGCGGGCTGCATGTGGGGAACCGAGTGGAGTGCTCCGGCCGGCCTCTCTGCCTATGGAGGAGCTCCCTCTGTCAGGATAACTCTCCTACCTGCTGTCTATGTGCTGCCACTCCGTCCGGCGGTTGAGGGATCTGAGGCGCCCCCTGCTGACCTGAGCCAGACCCAGAAGTCGGAGCCACGTTCCCCCTGTGTTGCCTGCAGTGTTGCTGAGATCCGGCCCTGCCGGGATGACCCCTGCTGCTTTCCCTGCTATGCTGCGGGCTTTGCTTTGGCCCGGCGTGCAGCCCCCTGATTGTGGGGTTCTGATGTGGGACGGCTGCTGGAAGGTCCCGGTGGCTGTGATGAGTGGAGACCAGCCTGCTCTGCCTGCTGCTGAGGATCAGATACGAGGCCTGCCCGATGACTGGGGTACTGCCCCTGCTGAGATGGCCTCCTTGACTGGCCTGTTTTCTGCCCAATTATGCCTCCTGTTGGCTGCGCTGAGGGTCCGGGCTGTCCCCAACCTCCTGGACACCGGCTGATACACCCCTCCTTTATTGTGCTGATAACCCCCCTCCCCCCCCCTTATTTGATTTCCTGCTTTGATGACTTTAGTTTTCTTTATTTTTACGTATTTAACTTTTTTTTTTTCCTTTTTCTCTCACTGCGGACTAATCATGTGGCATGGTCTCCACCCTGTATTCCCCTCTTGGGACGCTGACTTTGATATTCCCCATGTTTGTTGAAGGACTCTGTTACTGTTCTCTTTGATTATTGAGCATTTTTTTTTTTTTTGTTGTTTTTTGTCCGTCCCCCCCCCCCATTTTTGCTTATTCCCATGTTTTTATTCTTTACACGCCCCTTCCTGCTGCAGCCCCCCTCCCCCTTTTTTTTTTTTTTTTTTTTGGGAGTTTGGGGCTAACTCGGTGTGCCATTATGGCGGCCACCATGGCTCTGCCCGCCATACCTGGCCCTCGAATGCCCTGGCCTTGTGACCTACACACTTCCATGACCCTCCTACGGTCCCTTGGACCTCTAGAAGTGGCTAGGAAGGTCACACATTGGGCCTTTGACAACTTTTAGGGGTTATTATTTCAGAGGATCTAAGGGTAAGTAGTCAATGTAATAGAGCAGCAGGAAATGCTAGCAGAATGCTTGGTTGTGTAGGGAGTGGTATTAGCAGTAGGAAAAGGGAAGTGCTCATGCCACTGTACAGAGCACTGGTGAGACCTCACTTGGAGTACTGTGTGCAGTACTGGAGACCGTATCTCCAGAAGGATATAGACATCTTAGAGAGAGTTCAGAGAAGGGCTACTAAAATGGTGTACGGCTTGAAGGAGAAATGTTACCAGGAAAGGCTTAATGATCTTAACATGTACAGTTTGGAAAAAAGACGAGACAGAGGAGATATGATAGAAACATTTAAATACGTAAAGGGAAATCCACAAGGTAGAGGAAGGGAGTATATTTAAAAGGAAACAAAGTAGCAAAACAAGAGGACATAGTCTTAGATTAGAGGGGCAAAGGTTTAAAAGTAACATCAGGAAGCATTATTTTACTGAGAGGTGGTGGATACATGGTACAGCCTTCCAGTTGAAGTGGTAGAGGCCAAAACAGTAATTGAATTTAAGCAGGCATGGGATAGGCATAAGGCTATCCTAAACAAAAGATAAATCCAGGTAAAGTATCCATGTAATTGGGCAGACTAGATGGGCCGAAAGGTTCTTATCTGCCGACATTTTTCTATGTTTCTATGTTTTCCACCATTCCCCCCTCCTTTTTTTGGGGGGAGGGGTCCTGGAGCACTTTTTGGTATGTTTTCCCCCTCCCCACCTTCCTATTTTGGATATCCCCTGCCACACTCTATGTGGAGATGTGTTTACGGTGTTTATGCCTTTTGAGACATGGCCCTTTGTGGCTGTTATGCTGTCCTGTCTGTTTCCTGATGACATTCTTTAATAATAAAAATTGTCAATTGTAGAAAAAAAAAGAATTAAAGTCTTTAATACTTTTTTTTAATTAAAAGAAAAAAAATTGGTTGTGTGCCTTGATAATTTTAGCACTTTCTCTGTTGATCCACTTGTTCTCTCTCACTGGTTTATTACATTTTAATCTGCTTCCTTCTAGCACTGTAGTATAAGTATTTTGGAAGGCCGCTGACATTACGAATTTACAACTAACTCTGATCTACCGCTTCTTTAACTTTGGGAAGTTTTGATTCCACTTTATTTCTTCTTATTTTCCATGTTTGATTGTATATTATGTAGCGGTTTAATTTCCCTCCCTTCCTGTCTCTCAGCTCCCAGAGCAATGTCGCCTGATGCACATACAGCCCCCTAAGAAGAAGCATAGGAAACACAAAAGAAACCCGGAACCAGCTCCACCAGGTTGGAAATTTTGTGTTTTCACTTTTTTTTTTTTAAATCATTTTCTGTTGGTTGTAAACACAGCTTTTAATTGATATTTACGTCCGTATATTAGAAACGCCGTCAGATTCTGATCACAGGAAGAAAAAGAAGAAGCAAAGGGAGGATGATCCAGAAAGACGTAGGAAAAAGAAAGACAAGAAGAAAAAGAAGGTGAGCACATGTAGTATATACATGGATAATTCTAATTACAGACTAGAACGTCTATTCAACGAAAGGTGAAAATCAGGAGAAGGGCACAATCTAGATCAAATAGCTGATTTGGAATTTTTCTGGTTTGGCTATTTTGACCTAGAATTTTCACTTCTTCAGTCATTCTCCTGAGTTTCACCTTTCTTTGAATAGACCTGTAAATGTCATGATAGTATGTCCAAAACATTTATATATTATCTAGGGGGGGTCACTCTGATATTCCCATTTTTACATTGTCCTTTTCTATATTTTTATACCACGTTGTGAGGCTTATAGACAGGAGTGAGAGTAACCACTGATGGTTTCAGGTACAGAGCCAAATTATTGATATAATCAACAGCGCTGAACAAATGTACTATTGATGGTTCCCCACCTGATCTGGAATTTTGAGATCATTGCACAGCTTCTGATGTCAAAACATTCTAACAAAGGACACCTGAACATGAGCTGTACCTTCTGGTTGTGCAGTCCTTATGCCTCCCTTCAGTACGTTTGTGGGTAACATACCTCTCCAGTAAGTGTCCTTGGGCAAGACACCTAACGGTACATACTCGCCACCCAGGACATACTTGAAAACGAGAGAAATCTCAATGTATCCTTCCTGGTAAAATCCTTTCTCAAAAAAAAAATATCTGAAAATCACAGCCCAGATATAACCTGTTTAAAGCAGTGTTTCTGCTCGGGACCCCCAAGCAGGCCAGGTTTTGCAGATAGCTGAAGCACCGCACAGCACAGGTATGATTTGCTGCTCAGTGATTGCAGGATTTAGGCTAGGGTCAGACGAGCGTGATTTCAACGGACGTCCGTGCACACGGACGTACGTCAGTACGGAAGACGCAGTAGTGGCCACACAGTACGTTTATTCACTGACGTATATTTTGACGGATGTAGGAGAGAAAATAAAATAAAAAGCAAAACATTTTGTCCCTGAAAAATACTGGACGTATAACCGTCTGACCACATTCCATCACTCACACACAAAGCTATGCGGACGTTGCAGACGCAGCGCACTTTGTGCGGCCGTTCTAGGAGTTGTACGTTCTTGCGTCCGTGGGCCGCGGCCATTGTGCGTCCGCAGTTCAGTGCGGACGTACTTCGTGTGTCGGGCTCCGATGGGCTTTCTGTCATGCTATCACGGACGTACTTTTAGGCGCAATCACGGACGTGAACACTACGCTCGTCTGACCCCAGCCTCAGTCTGCTTTTCCCCAAGGTGATCTGTGAAATCTGGCCTGTTTGGGGATCCCGAGGAGAGGTTTGAGAAACACTGCTTTAAAGTGTAAATCTCATAGCCAGGTAGTCTGTATGACTATATAACCCATGGACAGTCATGGAGCCTGAGGAGCGCTTCATCCAAAATTGAGGGTGCGTTTGGCTATTTAAACCTTTCGTGAATAGCCAAGCTTGCACAGGTTTTTTTAAGTCCGTTCCTAAGTCTCAGGACCCGCTGACACACCAGGTTTTCCAGATATCTGAAGCACAGCACAGGTGATATGATTTGCTGCTCAGTGATTGCACGATTCAGTCTGCATTTCCCCAAGGTGATCCTTAAAACCTGGCCTGTTAGGGGTACTTGAGGACCAGGGTTGGGAAACGTTATTTCTTTAGGTAATACCGCCTCACACTCTTTCTGCATATTGTGTTTCCAATTCTTATAGTTTTCTACTTTAGTCTATTTGCCTTCAGTAATATTGCAAAACCTTCTATGTCCTCCCTGACTGCGTTTATATTCTTAGCGTTCTCTGCATTTCCTTACTTGGGGCTTTTAAATAATTTTGGGTAACTATATGGGAAGATGCATGCATGTAGTGCAGTGTTTCCCAAACCTGTCCTCAGGATCCCCTGACATGTCAGGTATGCCAGATATTTGAAGCACATCACAGGTGATATGATTTGCTGCTTAGTGATTTCAGGATTCAGTCTGCATTTCCCCCAAGGTGACCCTTAAAATCTGGCCTGCTTGATGGTCTCGGGGACAGGTTTGGGAAACACTGATGTACACTGCGTTACATGGAAAAGTCCTTGAGTCACACATGGTAGAGTATCTGTCAATAATGCATTTAGTAGTTTGTTTGTAACTCTTTAAGCACTCAAGATGAAATTATATAATATATATATATATGAACAACACATGGGGGGGTAGCACTCAGCCTTAACTAAGCGTTTCAGTGCGGGTGCGTCTCAAAATAAAATACAAAACAAAAACATGGAGAGAGCACTCCAGACAAACAAATTCAAAAACCTGCAACAACAGCTCCATGCATGGGTACATAATACCAGCTTTTACCACATGGTGAAAATTTCTTAACTCTGAGCTTTGCTGAATAAAATGGTGGAAATTTGGTTCGCAATGAACGGCCATGAATTGCTTAAGCCTGCCAACAGCGTCAATGTAATCCACCCTCTGGCAGGTCCTACTCTGCAAATAGATATATATATATGTGTGTGTGTGTGTGTGATAAAGACACTGGATGCAAGGCTTAGTACTCCCTCTTTTATTATTCATTCATAAAAGCAGCAGAATACAGCAGCACATAAAAAAAACCAGAATATAAAACAAACACCTACTTCTGTGGAGCCTGACTAAACATAGGATTCCCTCTCTAGCTATTGGGCGGCTAGGCCACTTGCCAATAAATTGAACAGCATATCAAAGTACTTCCCTTAGAGTTCAGGAGTTTCTTTCCTCCCTTCCTTCCTTGGTGTAGCCAGCACACAGACTGCTCACTCTCTCTCTAGGAACCACACACACCTCTATATGGGCAGGGCAGACTTGATTTAGGCATAGGTTTAGGATTAACCCTATAGTGGGAAAATGGCATTCTCCATATGCCTACTAATATATCTATGGTCTACCACCCTGCCCCTACTTACACTGTCAATATATAGATGTCAATATCTTGATGAAAGCCTCAGAGAGGCTGAAACATTGATACAGCATGGAGCGATAAAGATGCTTTTACAGTCCTGGACTGCCGCCATCACTTTTTGAAATTGTGCCTATATACCTGTATATAATTTATTTACTTATTTTCCCCCAGAGCCGCCACAGCCCCGAACACCCAGGAGCAGCAAGTTCACAGAGTGGTCTTCGCTAGATTAACTACAATGCAGATTACAATTTTTTTTTTTAATATACTTTTTTTTAATAAATGTCCCTTATCTTTCCAACAATTTTGCACTGTTTTGGAGTTTGAAAAATTTAAGAATAAAGAAAAGAAAAAAACCACGTGTGTGTGACGTTTTGGTTTGTCTGTAAAATTTCAAAACTGTGAGGTAAGAGGAGAGGGATGTTTCTGGATACGTTTGTTTCCTGTCTGCATGTGGCAGTGTGATTGAGTGGAGAGCAAAAGGTAAGTGAAGATCCATCGGGATATAGCCAATTATTTTTTTCGATTCCAATAACCTCTAATAATCTGGTCATTGGTTGGGACTGAAAATCTGAAGAGGGGGAGGGATAAAAAGTATTCTTTTAGTTTGTCCATCAGGAGAAAGGAATTTAGAATGGGTGGGCTCGTAGTATGAATGATGGGTTGGAGGTGTTTTGGCATCCAAAAATTTGTGGAAGTACCCGAGACCATAAAATACTCTATGGTTAAAACGGGAGGGGGGGGCAGAGTGGTTGCACATTAACCCATCTTGACCCTTTCCGCATCGCCTCAAGTTACTAATTTAGAGTTTATAAATTCTCATTCTTTACTTTTGAACTCTGCATTGCTAACCAAGCTCTCTACAGACCAAAATCATTCATCCCCAATAAATAGAGACTTTAAAAGTGTAATCTCCAGTGCTTTTGTTCTGGACAATAGGTGGGGGTACTCCCACGCCCAGGGAAAAACTGATTATTATGGCTATTTTTCGTGTCCCAATAAATACTCCTTTTAAAGACAGAGGCAATTTTACACGTTCAGAACACTTCTAAAAGTAGAATTTCAGTAATTTGCCTGTTCAACCATAATTTACCACTTTCATATTAAGAGCACCCAGGTGCGTACCTCACGATGCTGCCAAGACGCTCGCTGTCATTATTACTTTGTGGAGTGAGGCAGCAGATATTTTGGCAATTCTGGGAGCAATACCATCCTTTTGGATGCAGGGCTAGAGGGCAACGCCGGGCTGCGGCAAGGACACAGGCGCAGAATTTTACGCACAGCAGCCTGTTTAAAGAGAAATACATGCATTTACAAACACAGCCACAAATTCACATACATAATTATACCAGCCACGCATTCACATACATAACTATACCCCCTACACCCCAGGGGTATGTAGCAATAAAACTCCCAGTAATGTGCGCTGTGTATGAGCGTATCACAGAGCTCCACAGCTTTTTTGACCCCTCCGGCCAATCCCATTCTTCATTACACACCCCCATGGCCCCTCCCTTCTTTTTACACAGGTCCTTCACTTTTGTTTTTATGCAGGTCCCCTCTTTTATTTCTAGACAAGCCCTGTTTTTTCAAAACCAGCCAGGTCCCGTGTTTTTTTAATGCCCTTTTAGGTCCCTTTTTTTTTTTCTCTCTGAAATCAGGCAGGTCCAGTCCCCCCCCCCCCATCGCTACTCACCAGCCTCAGCTGTTCCTCCACGCTGGCTCCGCACTTGTCCTCTGCGCTGTTGCCTCCTCCTCTTCTCGCGTCTGTAATGTCACGTTGGTGACCCATCAACGTGACCCACCAACGTGAATCTCGCAGATCAGGCGAGAGGGGGTGGGGGAATGCAGCTCCCAGACTCACAATAAGAGTGTGGGAGGCACGCTGCAGCGCTGCCGCTGACCAGACAGCTCCGGATTCGGACTCTGAGAGTCCGATACCAGAGCTGTGGAATAGGAAGATGGCGGTATTCACGAGTGTAACTCTGGGTTAAATTTTGGCTACCGCGAACGGTAACCCCGAGCCACACTCGGGCTGTATACTCACCGCATCCTGCGCTCCCTTGCTGTCCCCCGCAGTGTGATCGTGGCGACTTGCTTCCTGGTAACGCTCCCTGCGAGTCATGCGATGCAGGGGGGTGGGACCAGGCAGCAAATTAGAAAACTGATAGATATCTATTTTAAAGTGTAAAATCGAAAGAGCAAAGAGAGGCTGAGCCCGGAGCCAGTAACAAAGTGTGCGTCCCACCGTAGGGGCCCGCCTAGATGACAGGGGGACATGCCGTGGAAAAAGCCAGGGCAAGGCCCGAAGAGGGCACTCAGCCAGGGCCCACTCCAGGTCCAGCCATCTACGGGTGGATCCCAATTCCATCCAGTCCAGAAGCCTAGTGAGGTGGCTAGCATACAGATAAAGTCCAAGATCTGGTAAAGACAATCCACCTGAGGCAACGGGTTTGCACATGGTAGTGAATTTAAGACGGGGTCGCTTTCCCGCCCAAATAAAATCTATAAACGGTCTCCGTACTTCCATGAGCCAACCCCTAGGGACCTGCAATGGTATGGTCTGGATAAGATAGAGAAGACGGGGCAAGATGTTCATTTTCAAAACCCCGACTATACCCAGCCACGAAATAAACTTTGAGGACCAATCCTTTGTATCCTGGCGAATAGTAGATAGCAGGAGCAAAAAATGAAGGGAGGAAATTTTACATACATCTCCGTGAAGCCAAATGCCCAAATAACGCAATTTTTCTGCACACCACCTGAACGGAAATCTGCGTTGAAGAGTCACCGCATCAGATAGCGGGGATGGAGATATTCAAAATTTCAGCTTTAGTCATTAATTTTAAAGCCCGAGAGAGCCCCATAAGTATCAAGTTCTGCCACTACCTCTGGGAGGGAGACCACCGGGTCTGTAAGCATAAAGAGGAGATCATCCACATAAGCAGAGACCTTGTGATGGTGGGATTGACCATGAATGCACGTGATCCGTCCGTTTAAGCGAATGGAAGCTAGTAAAGGCTCCAATGTGAGTGCAAGGAGCAACTGAGAAAGCGGGCAACCCTGACGTGTCCCGTTCTGAATCTGAATACTTTCCGTAAGCGCTCCGTTCACTTTAATCCGTGCCGTTGAGTGATCCTAAATGGCGTCTGTCTATGCGAGAAAAGCGCTATCTAGCCCAAATTTAATCACATCAATCTCATGAATGGCAACAGTACCCTATCGAATGCCTTCTCGGTGTCTGTAGATAAGAGCCCGAGCAGACTGCCTATGAGCCAAGCTGATAACATCAATCACTCGAGTGGTAGCGTCCCTCGCTTCCCTCCCAGGGATAAATCCAACCTGATCCGGGTCAACCAGTGTCAGAAACTTCAAGTCACAGTTCAATAATGAGATTGGACGGTAACTGGCGCAAAGTAGGTGATCTTTCTCAGGTTTCGGAATCAGGGTGATAGAGGCCGCCAAGGTAGCCTGATGAAGGTGGGCACCCTCCTTCAGTGCGTAAAAAGCGGAGAGCCAATGCGGGGCTAGAGTGTCACGGAAACTTTTATAATACTCCAAGGTGAGTCCATCCGGTCCAGGGCTTTTATTATTCTTTGACTACTTGAGCTACCAACAGTTCGTCCAACTTAATAGGAAGGCTCATAGCCTCAGATTCCTCCCTGGTCAGGGTGCGAGAGAGAGTGCAATCCCGGTAATCGCAGATGGATTGTGTCTTCAACGTTGGGTCAACGTCAGATTGAATAGAGTATAGCTCCTGAAAAAAAGTGCAGAATTCCGTCGCGATAAGGGCTGGGTGCATCGTGATTTCAGAAGCCGAGATGCGGATACGGGGGATATATGCCCTCTGGCGACGAACTTGCAATTGGTGCACCAGGAGGCGGCCAGGTTTATTCTCATGTAACGCAAAGAAGGCTCTAGACTTAATGGCCTGCAATTTAAGATCAGCGTTTAAGTGATCAGCCAACAATTGGCGTGCTTGTAAAAGGCGCTGATACACCTCATCAGACCCTGAAGCGACATGCTCATCTTGTAGCCATCGGATATCCACAAGCAGGGTTTGAAGGTGGGCAATATTCTGCTTCTTGCACGCCGAGCCTCTGCCAATAAAGAACCCCCGAACGCACGCCTTATGCGCTTCCCAGATAGTGGGGAGGGGGACGTCTTCGGTGACATTGTCCAGGAAAAAATCTGAAAGAAGTGTTTGTGCATCTACGATAACCTGCGGATCGGAAAGAAGTGAGATATTCAACCGCCAATTGCGTTCCTTGGGTATGCATAAGGGGGAGGATATAGAGAAGGAGACTGCCACATGATCTGACCAGATGCGAACCTCAATCACAGAACCCTTGACCAAAGAAACACCGTGTTGTGGCATAAAAAAATTTAATTCAATCTGGAATAGGACGAATTAACTGCCGAGTAAAACGAAAAGTCTCGATCCTGCCCATGAAATGCCCTCCATACATCTACCAACTGATAGGAATCCAGTAAGCAGCGGATCTGGCGGAGTATGCGGTCGGGGACCGAAGAAACGCCACTCGAAGTGTCAAGGCACGGATCAAGTGGCACATTAAAGTCCCCCGCCAGAACCAGAGGACCGACCTGAAAGGCCGCAAGCTTACAAAGTATGCCCACAAGGCAGCGGTATTGGGACTTGTTAGGTAAATATATCGAGGCAAACGTGTACGGTTCACCCGCAATCGTGCCTTTAGTGAAGAGAAACCGACCTGCCTCATCCCGGCGCGTTTCAACCTCGATAAAAGGAACAGCCGCTGCAAACCGTATAGCAAGCCCCTGGACTTTCCACCCGTAATATTACTGTAAAAACCCAAGGGGAAATTACAGTCTGTGAGGGACATGGTGGTATCCCCACGGAAGTGAGTCTCCTGAAGGAACACCACCGATGCTCGGAGGGCTCTGAGTTCCCGCAGTATTTGACGTTGTTTCTCAGCGGCATTCGAACCGTTCACATTGTAAGATAACAAGCGTAGCTGCTTGTCCCTGTAGGCAGCCATGGCCAAGAGTGATGAAAGGAGGCAAAGGAGCAAAAGAGGCAGAGAGAAGCGTCAATAGAGAGAAGAGTGGGAGAAAAGGGGAAGCCGTAGAAAAGAAAAGCGGAAAGAAAGAGGGAACACCAAGAAAGACAAGACGTACTAACAAACAACAGGACTTACAAGACAACAGAAACACACGACTGAGGAAAGGGGAAAAGGGAATTGAGAAATGTGGTGAACCCAGAGAATAGAGGTCGGGGAGGCTAAAAATCACTGCCCCAAAAAATCCTCTAGGGAGTGATACACCGATCCTCGTGGGGGGGGGGGTATAGTGAAATCTATCTACTGGTCTGCAGCCGCAGACAGTCAACACAGAACACCAATAAAACAGTCCCACAGTCCCAACTCAAAATATGTTAAACACAACATTACCAGGCAACCTCCGTTACTAATATACAGGTAACAAAGCGCAGGGCATGAAGAAGAAAAAAAAGTGAAAAGACACAGACCTCAATGAAGTACATCGCATCACAATTTGACCCAGTCGCCCTCCCTCCCACCCACATCCCACATTACTAGGACTACTTGATCGTCTGTGAATATCCAAAAAGAACATCTCCAATTGACGCTATTATACAGTTCCGGACCCCTGTCCGTGGTTTGTTTTCTTCCCCCCTCCATCCCCCTCTATACAAATCTATAGAATGAAAGCGGGCCGGGGGGGGGTGGAGCTGACTGTGAACAAGAGCAGATGCATGCTGAGGAGCTCTGCCGATATTTGGCTTTTACTGCTGATTTTATTTGCGACCCTCTCGTCCAGCATTATATCTTTGCAGAGCCAAGGACCCTTAGATACGCTGGGGCACCCTGAGTTGCGGTTTCCCGATCGTTTGCTGGCGTGTTTCCGCTCCAGCAGGATTCGGGCCTAGTGCGGCCTACTCAGACCGGGGACTTTCCTGATGCTCGGTGCGGAGGTGGTCACGGGCCGTGGACAGTTTGCCTACCCCTGAAGGATGGGTAAGAAGAACTTGTAGACCAGGAGGAGAACCGGAGACCTCTCGTCGGAGCCAGCAAGATATCAGGGAGTCGCTGGGAGGCAGATATGCTGTGGCAGGTTCGACCACCTTACCCCCGGGCTTCAGCTCCTCAGAAGATGACGAACTCCCGTGGTCCCTGGGAAATGAGACTGCTGTGGACTGGCTGGATCAGGCCCCCCGAGAGGGGGGCCAGGTGACACTGGGCCCAGCTACGAAGAAACGGGCCCAGAAGGAAAGGAGGGCCCAGGTGGCGAGGTCCCAGGAGGCCCTGGAGACTCCCATCCATAACTTCACAGGGAGGCTCTGAGGAGGGCCTGCTACTTCCTGGCGGGAACACTGTGTCGCCACGGCCCCAGGGTCGTCTCCGAGTCGAATCTGGAGCAGCAGACGCCGAGTGCTTCTGGAAGATTGGGGTCTCCCTCAGATAATGACTAAATTTTGACTCCCCCTGATACTGATGCCACTTCTTTTCCAGTGACAGATGACACGGGATCAACGATAATGGGCGATAACCAAAGTTTTTTGACTGAGATTAGATTTACGTGGTCTGCTGCGCTGTCTGGGGTACGATCTGAAGTGGAAGAGCTACGCTCCCATGTGGTGGCGGTTCGGGAACAGACTGCAGATGTGGTAGCGGAGCAATCTGTCCTCTCGTCTCAGGTGGGTGAACTGAGAGGTCAGGTCGACCTCCTGACTCGTACAGTGGAGACCCTTGAATCCAGACACCGCAGGCGAAACATCCGGGTTTCGGGGGTTCCGGAGTCGGTACCCCTGTTGGAGCTACTCCCTTATGTGACCCGATTGACACACCAGATATCTGGGTCTTCTGCCGATGAGACAGGCATGTTCAGCTCAGTGTTCCGGATCCGTAAGGCTGCGATGGCCCCCCAGAGTGCCCCGAGAGATGTCGTTGTAGTCGCTAAAGACATCGCTGTGAAGAAGCGGATTATGTCTGCCCTGGCAGCACGGGCAACGGTGCAATTTGAAGGTACATCGCTGACACTCTATAATGACCTACCATTCTTGACCCTACTGGTGAGACGACGGTTTCGGGACGTGACGGCTTTTCTCTGTCGTAGAAAGGTGTCAACTACCAATGGGGACTGGCCGGATCTCTTGTAGTGACATACGGAGCGATACCCCTTGTCAGCTCCGAACCAGCTGAGGCCTGGCCGATACTGGCTGGAGCGGGACTCTCCTTGGAATCAGCGGACGCTTCACCTGGTTGATGACCTTTTTTCTGGATATGAATCTGACACCACGTTTTTGTTGGGATACTGTTCCCCCACTGTTGAGTTGTGTCCCCGTGACACGGTGACATTTTCTGTGGACCTTCATGTTTTCTGCACCAGTTTTTTCATGCGTGGGACTCCTCTGTTTCATTTTTTAGAAATCTCTAGTCTCCCCGATTACAAGAGTTTCTCCCCAGTTATTTCCCCCTCCCCCCGCATTCAGAGACGAAGTAGACAATTTTTGAGGACGTTCTGCCCTTTTTTTTTATTTTTTTAATTCATTTATTTTTTGTAATTAAGTCGTCATATAAACAGAAAGAGTAAGGGCCTCGCAGGGCCAGATGTGACGCTATCAACAGAAACACTTCTTAAGAAAATAACATGGGGGGGGTCGAATGAAAAATCTGCAGAATTTCGGAGAAGGGGGGGGAGGGGGGAGTAACAGAAAGCCATCAAAAAACATCCAAAACACTTCAGAAAAATAAAATGTAAGAATAAAAGAAAACCAAAAGTCTCAAATTTAGTCCCCTCTGGGGAGTGTCAGCAGTGAAAAACAATAAAATAAAGACCCGAAGCGTCTCAGAGCAGCATAAAACAAGGGGGGGGGAGGAAACGTTAAGACATAGTGGACTTCAAAACACAGCTAGAAGACTGCGAAGGGGGATTATAAAAGGAAAATAAAAACAAAAACCAGCTTTTACTCAGCAAGAATCAGGGTAAAGAAAGAAAAAAAAAGAAAAACAAAGTGTAGCGCTGTGCTAAAAATCTTGCTGTGGCAGTACCTATTTTTGGCCACAAGATGGAGACTATCGCAATCAGAGATACTGGACATTGGGACTACAATAACTGGCATGCTTTGCAAGAAGCCAGGAAGTGGGTGGAGACTGGACACTTACATCCTCTGCCTCGTGGAGAAAGTTCCAGAGCGCGCCAGGGGATGAGAGAAAGCAGACGCACTGAGGAGACTGCTGGAGGAGCTAGGCCAAAGCCCGAGGGAGACCTGTAATTCCTATTTGGGTCACTCAACCTGAGGAGAAGGAGACTTGCCAGTACCCAGACAACAGCTGCAGACCGGCGGAATCGAACGGAGAGCAGGCGGGGAGCTGGACAAGCTGCATGAAGGTAGACAACGGATCCGGCCGCTAGTATCCCCAGTCAAAAAATCGGGTGGAGAGACGTCCTGGGTCAGCGGAGCCTAAAGCAGTCATCAGATGGGTGAGAGGCCTCCAAGGCTGTTTGTATGATTAAAGGACGCTCTGCTGTTTTTTCTCTTTTAAGTTCACAGGGCCCCAACTGACTAGTCGAAGACTTTCCTTTAATAAATTCACTGGCCAGTTGAACAGTACCCGGGTACCACACACACACAGATACGCTTCTCACATTCTGGAACTTAACTTGTACAGGACTCCTTTCCTTTTGCGAATCAGAACGGGGGTTAAAGTCAAAGATACGTTCCGAATACATTTTTCTCTTTTTTTCCGCTGCGCGTTTGCCGTAATACGAAGGGATTGTATGTTTGGGGTTTTGCTACGTGTCCCTTTTTTTCTGAACTATCGGGAAATTGTATTGCTTTTATGTTCGGTTGCGAATATTTTATTTTCCGAAATACGAAGCCTCGTGTTTCGTTTCTTTTCCGCTACGCGTTTTACCGGGATACGAAAATACTGTAAAAATACTTGTGAATACCGTGTCTTAACATCTGCTCAAATATTTTAGTAAACTATATAAATATAAAAAACTCACAACTGTGTTGGAGTATATTTATTCCCTAGTGCGGGGAGACTGACCCGTGGTTCATTTTCAGCGGCTCCTCCGGGAGTGAGCGCTACACGCTCTCCCCCTCCTAGAACTCTTGGGTCTCTCCAAGGAGGTACAACAGTTACATTACGTTCCACAATATTTGAATACAATTTACGTAACATGTACAGGTTCAGCAGCATACATACAGTGAGTTAGGAACACTTCCTCAAGTTGACTCATATTTTGGGCTACCTCAGCTAGCATAGCAGACACTTCGGGCAACCTCCGCACCGTGGTGATGGCCTCTTCAGTGCTATGTCCTGGTGAGTCGTAGGTGAGTCGTTGGGGCGGTCGAACAGAGCGTTTGGGTTCTGGCTCAATCAGTTCCTCTTCAGGTGGAAGTACTATAGGCGTCGGCTCAATTCTTCTCTCTATCACTGGAGCAGACGTTTCTTCAGAGTATGATCCCTCCAGTGAAGGCATAGAACTGTAATCACCTGAATAAGCTTCCGGAGCTACCGGGATCCCCACAGCCTCAGGGACTTCCAACTGAAATTCAAGAGGCTCAGGGATATCAACAATCTCGGGGACTTCCAACAAGAATTCAGGAGCTTCAGGCCTCAAGTTACTCTCCCACCGCTCAGGGACAACGACAACCTCTTCAGGCTCCGGCGAGCGTATCCAGTCCAGACAGAAACTTTCTTCTTCACTGTCCCTTTCGCTCTCTTCGACAACCCGGGTCTGTTGAGACCGAGTAACAGGAGGCAAACATGGAACAGGCGGATTTGGCAGAGGCGGTTCGTCCCCAACTGGCATTCTCACAGCCTCTCTCAAAGGTAACAAATGATTCCGGTGCCAGTTCTTGAGAGGCCCAGCCTTTCCATCCGGGCGAATCTGATACACTGGTAGACCTGGTAACTGTTTGCAGACAATGTAAACCTGGGAACTCCACCTATCCGCCAACTTGTGTCTCGCAGCAGCACCCAAGTTCTTCAATAGAACCCTATCACCGGGCTGTAGATCTTGTATTCGAACTTTCAGGTCATAGTTCCTTTTGTTTCTTTGCTCCCTGTTTCCCGAGGTCAACCGGGCCTGTTCAAATGCAGAAGCCAAATTCTTTCGAAGTCTATCCACGTAGTTTCTATGGGAAGCTACTGACGTCTGGTCTAGAGATAACCCAAATGCCAAATCAACCGGCAGTCGAGCCTCTCTTCCGAACATAAGACGGTACGGTGAGTATCCAGTTGCATCACTCTCCGTACTGTTATATGCGTGCACCAGAGTAGCTATGTGCCGACTCCAACTCTGCTTCTCCACATTCGACAAGGTCCCCAACATGTTTAGCAATGTGCGATTAAACCTTTCAGGCTGAGCATCACCTTGAGGGTGATATGGTGTAGTTCGGGTCTTCTGGATTCCCAACAACTCCAACAATTTCCCCACCAGTCTGCTTTCAAAGTCTCTACCCTGATCAGAGTGTATCCTTCTTGGCAGTCCGTAATGAACAAAGAATTTTTCCATCAACACTTTGGCTACTGTTGGAGCGCGTTGATCTTTCGTGGAAAATGCTTGGGCGTAACGAGTGAAATGATCAGTCACTATTAGAATGTTCCCTTGCCCACTAGCATCCGGCTCTAAGCACAAGAAGTCAATGCACACCAAATCCATGGGTCCCTGACTCTGCAGATGGCTCATTGGAGCAGTTCGGGTCTGTAGAGTCTTTCTCTGAATACACCTCAGACAGGAATGACAATAGCTTTCCACTTCAGCCCTCATACAAGGCCAATAAAACCTATCTCGCACCAGCTTAAAAGTTCTCTCTGCACCCAAATGTCCATGCTCATCATGTAGTGATCGCAGCACACTCTCCCTATGTTTAGTGGGGAGGAATAACTGTTGAATCTCTTCCGCGTTGTTGGAGGGGCCCCTTCGGTAGACCACCCCATCCAGCATCTTTAACCGCTCCCATTCTTTGTAGACCAACCTGGCTCCACTCGGGGAGTTGGTTAACAAAATCTCTCGCTGGTTTGCAGTCAGGGCCTTTAGGGTCAAGGCAATTAAAGGATCTCTGGCCTGATCCGCTTTCAGGTCCTGTCTTGAAAAGGTAGGTAAACTTTCATCCCTTAACTGCGTAGGGTTACAGTAGAACTCAGGAACAGCCGCAGCCATAACTCCTATGGCCTCTGCTTCAATCCCTCCTTTGACCCGGCGCTCTGTTCCTTGACACAAAGCTTGCACCCCATCTGGAGTCAACTGAGTCCATTCTGTAGTATAGGGTCTTCTCGACAACGCATCAGCATCTCGATTATTCACCCCAGGGCGATACTTCAGGCTGAACCGAAACCCTGACAGAGCGGCCAACCACCGATGTCCCGTTGCGTCCAGTTTTGCAGTAGTAAGGATATAGGTGAGAGGATTATTATCCGTCTTAATCACGAACTCAGCTCCATACAGATAGTCTTTCAACTTGTCCACCACTGCCCACTTCAAGGCTAGGAACTCCAGCTTGTGAGTAGGATAGTTCTTCTCTGAAGGCGCAAGGCTCCGGCTCACGTACGCCACAGGCCTCAGCAATCCATCATACTCCTGATATAGGACTCCTCCCAGACCTTCTCGGCTGGCATCCACATGTAGTTCATACGGCTTATGAGGGTCCGCATAGGCCAAAACAGGAGCTCGGGTTAGACTCTCTTTCAACTTTACAAAAGCTCCTTCACATTGACTGGTCCATTCACCTTGTATAGACTCTCGAGCTTTCCTTGGCCCCGGAGCTGACGGGTTTTTGTCAGAGACCTTGCAGCCTTCTTCTGTGGTTTCCTTCTGCAGGAGTTTGTTCAGTGGTTGAGCTATTTTCGCAAATCCTCCCACAAATCTTCGATAGTATGAACAGAATCCCAAGAAAGATCTAAGTTCAGTGACGTTTCGGGGTCTAGGCCAAGAAGCTACGGCCTCCAACTTCCGAGGGTCTGTCGAAACACCTTCTGCTGAGACCACATGTCCTAGATACGTAACAGACGGCAGACAGAATTGGCATTTCTCCAGAGACAGTTTCAGCCCCTCTTCATGGAGCCTCTTCAAGACCTTCTCCAGACGTTGCTCATGTTCTTCCAGAGTCTTCCCAAACACAATTATGTCATCCAGGTACACTAATACTTCGATTAGATTCATATCCCGACTGTCTTCTCCATCAACCGTTGGAACGTGGCTGGAGCCCCCGTAAGGCCTTGAGGCATTCTGTTGAATTCAAAGAACCCCAGTGGGCAGATGAACGCAGTTTTCTCCTTTCTTCAGGATGCATTGGTATCTGGTGATACCCACTTCGTAGGTCTAGTACACTAAACCACTTTGCTCCAGACAAACACTGTAGGGCATCTTCAATCCGAGGAGTGGCATATTGATCGGGGATGGTTCTCCGGTTCAATGTGCGGTAGTCTATGCATAAGCGGACAGAACCATTTTTCTTCCGGACCAACACTATTGGAGATGCATATGGACTCCTGGACTCTTGAATCACCTTGGTTCTTTGTAATTCGTTCAGGTGCTCTCGCAGATCATCTAAGTCTCCTAGCGGAACTCGCCTTGATCTTTCACGAAACGGCTTGTCTTCTTGTAGTCGAATACGATGTTCAGTACTCTTAGCCAGGCCCACATCGAACTCATCTTTCGAGAACAATTCCTTCCACTTTAAGACTTGAGACTGAAGACGTTTCTTCCACTCAGGTGAAATGGGAGCGTCCTTGGGGTAGAATCTTTCATCTGGAATCTCTTTACTTTCTCCCCCTCCTGAATCAGTAGAGAGGGGTGTAGCAGACTCTACTTGCCCGATAGGCATTCGTGCTTTAAGAACCACTGGAGAATCCGTCACATTGCACACACTGACCGAGACTCTTCCTCGTGTTCTCTTCAGAGCCTTGGTGGAGATTATTTCAGGAATTACCTCGACTCCGGTTTCACTCCCATGATCAAAATCGGTTCCCAGCACCACATAGGGACCGGGTTGCGATCCGTTCAACTTGACTGAAGCCCGGAAGCTCGCTACTTCTCCTGCTTGCAGAACCTTCTCCGTTCCACCCAGTCTCCACAGTCTTCCCACTTCGGCAGGTGCCTTTCGTTCTTCGACCATCCTCTGATAGACCGGACGTAACATTGGGTGCACTCCTCGAGTTGAACCTTCTTCCAACACCATAGGCGTCAGAAGACGCCGCACTAGGTCAGTATTCGTCCCCACTATCAGGGAGCTTCTGTTCGCACCCGAGGGTCGAGGACACACAATGGCCAGTGCATCACAACCCCCGGACTGCCCGATGACTTCAGATCCAATCTCCAACTTTACTTGCAGGTACCCGTCATAAGGGAGTTTCTCAGTGCCGATACCCCATATTTCCAAATCCTTCAATTCTTGCAGAGGGATATGCTTTAAGTGTTTCTCGTAGAAGTCTCTGTAAATCAATGTCACTTGAGCCCCTGAATCTAACAGGGCTTTGGTGTAGACTCCTTCCACTTGGATTGGCACAATAGGAGAAGGACCTATCAGTTGGTCAGGAAATTTGGTGGCGGTATCCAGACACTTAGACCCAGTTTGCTGTACCCTGGCCTTTTTCTTGGCCCGTGCAGGCTTTGGGTGTGCATTGCTTCCCCATGACGTAGACCCGGACGCTAAGGGAGTGACTCTCTCAGCCCTGGCAGGCTCTACAGTTGGCTCGGCTTTGGGCCTCCTCGCCCTCTTAGTCTTTGCTTGGTTTCTGGAGCGGGGTTCAACCCTCGGGCACTCAGGTTGCTCCTTTACTGGTGCCCTCTGGTGTTTCCCGCCGGTGAGGTAGATAACAGTCCTTCCAGGGCTTCCAACAGTCCCTTGACTCTATCCTTCTCAGGCTTCCGGCCTTTGCACTGTGCGCGGAAATGGCCCATCTCTCCACACCCGAAACATCTCTTCTTAGAGAGCGGAGACGTAGTTGCTTGTTGAGATTTGGTTAAAAGATTTGGACCAGACGCCACAGCAACTTCCATCGTCTGCATACCTGTGAGGAATTTCTGCATTTCTGCCTGCATTTCCGTCACCTTCATCAATACCCGGCACAGTTCCGCATGCGCTTGTTGCAATTCAACTTGAGCTTCCTGAACTTCCTTGATGGTTTTGGACAATTCACCCCGTTCAGGGAGGTTCGATTCTTTAGCAGCCCTCTCTGTAGATTTAAAACCAACTAGGTGTTCTTGTTCGTCCTCATCAGACCCATAGGTATCTAGAGAGTCGCTTTCAGGCTGCAGGCCGCCGCTATGTCTCACAGGTTGTGCATACGCCCTTTCCCCCCGCCTGAAAGATTTCTCTTCTAGCAAAGCCTCTTCCTCTCGCACAACCCGAATCAGTTCCAGGTACTTTAACTCTTGGCTACCTGCTCTGCTTCTCAGCTGCATCATCACTGGATCTAGAGGTTGAGAGCCCCTCAGGATCTGTTTTATTCGGATCTTATCTACTTCGGCCGGTTCGGCCCCTTTCTTCAGGAGTATCTGGTGTAGAATCTTATCCAGGCGCCTCATGTACTCGGTCATTCTCTCACCTCTTCTCTGATAGGTGTGTTCGTACTGATATACCAGTTCGGCCGCCTTTTCGGTTCGTCCAAAAACTTCTTCAAGAACGTTCAAGTAATCTAAAGCAGTACAATCTTTTCTGCTCAGTTTCAGGTTTCTCACCGCTTCTGACGCAGGTCCCTTTAAGCTCTCGGTAATCCTTTGCTTTTTCTGGGCCTCAGGGACATCCCACTCATCCAGAGCCTGCATCGCCTGTTCCACCCATTCTTCAAAGGTTTCTTCTCCCGCCGGAGTTGGTACGTTTCCTGTAAAATTTCTTAACCGTCGATAACCGAAGTTAGTGTGAGGAGGGCTTGTTTTCTGACATTTAGCCAGTAGATCTCCAATAGCCACGATAAATTCAGGCCCAATCATGGCCAACGGACTAGGCACGGGAACACTTGCGGATTCACCACGTGGCGTACTTGGCTTAATTAGTTGGACTTCCACCTCTTCGGCCAGTTTCACGCTCGTGCCCTGAAAACATGGCGGAACACCCTTTCTCCATTCGAGAAGAACATACATGTGAGAGGTATCTGGTTTTTTTTCAATGTCCAGGATTAACCCCCGATGATCTGATGCTAGCGTGGCCACGGCCTGGCGAATCTGATCTTCAGCCCAAGTGTCTGCTGGAATATCCATGACTATACAACATTCCGACTGGCTACTGTGCTCCCCACACCACTCAGCAACAGTGTCTGGATCCATATTTAACCCTTTAGATGCGGTTTTTCCAGAGACTGCATCCCGGACGAGCCCCCACGTGTAGCGCTCACTCCCGGAGGAGCCGCTGAAAATTAACCACGGGTCAGTCTCCCCGCACTAGGGAATAAATATACTCCAACACAGTTGTGAGTTTTTTATATTTATATAGTTTACTAAAATATTTGAGCAGATGTTAAGACACGGTATTCACAAGTATTTTTACAGTATTTTCGTATCCCGGTAAAACGCGTAGCGGAAAAGAAACGAAACACGAGGCTTCGTATTTCGGAAAATAAAATATTCGCAACCGAACATAAAAGCAATACAATTTCCCGATAGTTCAGAAAAAAAGGGACACGTAGCAAAACCCCAAACATACAATCCCTTCGTATTACGGCAAACGCGCAGCGGAAAAAAAGAGAAAAATGTATTCGGAACGTATCTTTGACTTTAACCCCCGTTCTGATTCGCAAAAGGAAAGGAGTCCTGTACAAGTTAAGTTCCAGAATGTGAGAAGCGTATCTGTGTGTGTGTGGTACCCGGGTACTGTTCAACTGGCCAGTGAATTTATTAAAGGAAAGTCTTCGACTAGTCAGTTGGGGCCCTGTGAACTTAAAAGAGAAAAAACAGCAGAGCGTCCTTTAATCATACAAACAGCCTTGGAGGCCTCTCACCCATCTGATGACTGCTTTAGGCTCCGCTGACCCAGGACGTCTCTCCACCCGATTTTTTGACTGGGGATACTAGTGGCCGGATCCGTTGTCTACCTTCATGCAGCTTGTCCAGCTCCCCGCCTGCTCTCCGTTCGATTCCGCCGGTCTGCAGCTGTTGTCTGGGTACTGGCAAGTCTCCTCCTCCTCAGGTTGAGTGACCCAAATAGGAATTACAGGTCTCCCTCGGGCTTTGGCCTAGCTCCTCCAGCGGTCTCCTCAGTGCGTCTGCTTTCTCTCATCCCCTGGCGCGCTCTGGAACTTTCTCCACGAGGCAGAGGATGTAAGTGTCCAGTCTCCACCCACTTCCTGGCTTCTTGCAAAGCATGCCAGTTATTGTAGTCCCAATGTCCAGTATCTCTGATTGCGATAATCTCCATCTTGTGGCCAAAAATAGGTACTGCCACAGCAAGATTTTTAGCACAGCGCTACACTAGTCATCAGAAAAGATTCGCAGGGGGGAAATACACAGCAGGCCATGTAAGGGTGCCAGGGTCGAAAACAGTGCGTAACAGATCGGCAGGGCAGATCCCTTCAGCCCTTATCCAGCAGAAACGTTGGGCAGAAAGCAGCTTCAAGCCTTCTTTCACCTCCTTCAGCGCATGAGACATCCGGCAACCAGGTCCCTCCATCTGCCGCGCTGGGGACAGCCCGTGTCCAAGGCAAGCACTGCCCCTCATCAGTGCCCACGCTCAGGGTACAGAGCTGCGCCATCAGCACAGGCCTCACCGAGGGAGCCGCTACCACCGGTTCCTTGGTCGCCTTCCCAGCTAGGCCCCAACTCACAGGCCTCCCAGCAACCTCGCGCACCTCCAGCGTCGTCATCGGGAGCAGGGCTCTGCGCTCTGGACCAGGTATTCTTTCGGTCTCTCCTCCAGGTGTAGGTGCAAGCGTCAGCTTCCCAGGTGGGACGCCGATCGTGTCGCCGCTCCCCGTTCCAACCACTGAGCAGGTCCCAGCCATGCACCCATCCGGCGCATCCTCCTCTAAATTTGAGTCTCCTTTCTCCCGGCAGCTCCGCATCACCGACATCATCCTCCGCCAGACTCCTCTAGTGAGCGGCGCATCTTCCTCCTCCCTGTCCAGCAACTGTAGACAGGCCTCCAGGCCTGCAAAGAAGGCCTCAGCGTTTCTCATGGGGGGAGGTGATCCGCACCGCTCGTCCTCTCTCATCTGACCTCCCCTCTGGGCGATCGGGAAACGCGGGCCCACCATTTCCCCAATCCCCAACTCAGAGGTAGTTGGGTAGTCTGGTGGAGGCGGCAGGACAGTCAGGGACAGAGGCCCGAAGGGCCGGGACGAAGGCCGCAAAATGGCCGCCGGCTCCTCGCTCCGGCCACACACTGGCAGCTGCAGAGGGAGACCCAGGTCCGGAGGGGGGGACAGAACGGCCTCCGGACATCTCCAGTCCGGTGGCCAGCTATCTGGAGCCTGAAATCCAGAGATGCACAGCGAAAAGAGTCTTTTATCAGTCTCCAAGGGTGGCAGACGTGCGGAGCTCCTTGAATACACGTCTGCTCCATTCGGTAGCCGGCCACGCCCCCCCCCGTTCTGCCCTTTTTGATTTTCTCCCCTGCCCCAGCCCCCCCTTCCTTTTTTCACGAGCAGAGTATCTTTATTTCAAGGTGTTTGACTACCTTTTAAGTGAACCCTCCCCTTTATATGAGTTCTTGATGACTTTGATGCCGAAGATCCTCGGCTGGGGATTACCTAGACTTTTGCGTTACCAATTCCCCCCTCCCCCCTTTTATCTGATATATATCGCTGAGACCCCCCTTATTTGGGGATGTTTATTGTTTTTCTTATGCCGTATCTTTGATGACAGTTTTAGATGGTCCTGCGTGGCCCCTACTTTTCTCTGTTTCTACGCAGACTTACTTACAAAATAAAAATTTTACATTTAAAAAAAAAAAAGAATGAAAGCGGGCCTACATCAAGTTCAAAACAATTGTGCATATAGCAATTCGACAAGCATCAGCGAGAAATCGACATCGTCCGAGTAACAATCCCTTCCCTTTTAAGATAAGCGGGGGAAAAAAACATGTTTTTTTTATGTTCGTTCTTCATTTTATTTCCCCCCTTTTTTTTTCAAAGCTATTTTCCATTTTTGTCTTTGTTTTGTTTTTCCCCCTACTACGAAAAATTCCCCCCTCCCAAACTCCCCTATCCACAACTATGGCTCCCTCCATGCAAACCCCCCCCCCCTTCCCTATGATTATAGCGGTCTCTCCAATAAAAATAATAATAAATTTTTTAAAAAAAAATAAATAAATATAACCTCCCTACAGCTCTCCCCCCACCCAGGCGACTCCGAAGCAGATTGTCACATAAACAGAACCGATGGCATAAAACAAAAATCTACACGCTGAAAGTCATGTGGCAGTAGCAGTTGGGGTAGAGTCAAGCAGCTCAAAAAGAGTGTGCGATCAGCGTTGCCGTGCTGTAAGTGATGTATGTCCGCGCGGCATCCCAACGCATGGCCCCAATATCCAAATCATATCGAGAGTAGTTCCATGCGCCGGACCTAGGAAATGATAGGCAAGGCACCGAGATGAAAGAAATAAAAATAATAAAAAAAAAAATTATCAACATGCTCAAAGTCAGTGTCCTGCAGACAGAATGCCGGACAAACCAGCAAGCAGGGTCCCGATACAGGCCCAACTGCGGATCCTTTGCACATTACCCACAGGACCGGTGTCAGAGAAATATATAACGGTCAGGCAGGCCAACAGCCTCAATCAATTTACGGTACTCCATCTGCATGAGGGGCTGGGATTGCCTCCTGGTGGCGGCTTCTGGATCTTCGCAGTCTGAGCGTCAAAGGCTGTCCCTGGCCAGGGAGGGGGAACATTTCCCAATCGGGCACTACCAGGTCCTGCAGACCCAGGGCGGTGGCAAAATGTGGTACATCAGGGGGGGTGCGTATCTGGTACTGGATGTTGTCGATGCATGCTGTCAGCAAGAACGGGTAGCCCCATCTATAAGGGATCTGTGCCGCCGACAAGGCCTGAGTCACAGGCCACAGCATTCTCCTGGCCTGCAATGAATTGGGAGCGAGGTCATTAAAAATCTCCACAGTACATCCATCGTAATCCCAGGTGCGGCAGGTGCGTGCTTTAATATGACTGCTTCCTTTAAGACAAAATCAGCAAAAAAACAAATCAGGTCCCGCAGTGGCATCGTGGGGGACGAGGGTATCGGCCTCAGTGCACGATGAGCACGCTGCACGTCAGCGGCCGTCACCCAATCAGAGCCCAGCAAATAATTAAACAGGCCCGGCAGATAAGAGTGGGCGGCCAGGACCTCTTCCGGTACTCCTCTAATCCGAAGGTTGTGTCGGCGGGACCTGTTGTCTAGGACGTCTAGACAGCGTCAAATCTCCGAAAGGTGAGATGGTCCACCCGCAGTAAGATCTTTAGGTGTGTTGGCATCCTGTTCCAAGCGAGTCAACCTTGTGTCTAGCACCGACATCTCCACCCTCACATCTGCGATATCTCGTTGCAGCGACTCTCACCTCGGTCACCATCGTATTCAAATAAACAAGGGTTTGTGTTGCG
The DNA here is from genome assembly GCA_009667805.1 of Leptobrachium leishanense. Classification (NCBI taxonomy): domain Eukaryota; kingdom Metazoa; phylum Chordata; class Amphibia; order Anura; family Megophryidae; genus Leptobrachium; species Leptobrachium leishanense. Next base: position 108,942 of record RXON01001631.1, read on the forward strand.
TTCCTAGCCCACTGCAGCACAATGTATAAGGACTCCTTGAAGCCCTCGAAAAATACAAATTCTAATAGGGTTATTCAAAGAGATCCGAATTGTGGCCGAATTGTGCCTATCTTCGACTGGATGACTTCCCGTTTCCTAAAGCTCAACCTCTCTAAAACTGAACTTCTCATCTTCCCTGACTCTAAAACCTCCATTCCTACACCAATTTTTTTTATAAGACATGAGCATAACTTTTTTATTTTGAAGGAAAGGGTTACATGTGGACCAACAGGCCTCATGGCCTCGCAGGGCCATAAAAGTGAACATCAGGGGGAACGGAGAGAGTCAACCAAGTAAATCACATAGAAGAATAACAAGGAAAAGGTCCAGTAGGCGTATGATCAGGGCCGGATTTACACCTCAGGAGTCGGTAGGCACAGAAATGCGAAGCGCCCCTACCCCCCCCCCCAAACAGAAAAAAGAAACATGCCAAAATTACTATTGAAATTTTTGTTTTGAGGCAAAAAAAACACATTTTAAGAAACTGAAACAGTTTTTTTCTCCATGCTCAAATCAAAAGAAGGGACAGAATCTGTTCCCTTAGTTGAATTAGTTACAGTTACAAGTATTTATAAAGCGCCAACAAATTCCTTAGCAATGTACAATGGGAGAAACAGAATAACAAATATACACATATGTTACACACACGGATCAGAAGGAGGGAGGACCCTGCTCAAGAGCTTACAATCTAAGAGGAGAGGGGTGACACATTAGGTGAGGATGAATAGGGTATTTGAAGTAGCGGGTTGCATGAGGGCTGAATGGGAAGATGGAGCAGGAAATGACAGAGGTCATGGAGTGAGCTGATGGGCTTCTCTATAGTAATGCGTTTTCAGAGACTTCTTGAAGGACTGGAGAGGCGGGCGAGTCTGATGTTGCGGGGAGGCAGTTCCATAGAAAGGGTGCAGCTCGAGTGAAGTCCTGAAGGCGAACGTTGGGGGTGCGGGTACGAGGAACTGATAGCATCAGATCATTGGCCGAACAAAGTGGTGGGGATGGGATGTACCTGCTAATAAGGGAGGAGATGTAGTCGGGGTGCGGTTATGGAGAGCTTTGTATGTGACACACCAGTAATTTGAATTGGATTCTAAAGGAAACATAAAGTGCAGAGATTGACAGAGGTGAGGTGTATGAGTCGGGCACAGGCGTTCTTTACCGACTGCAGAGGGAGAATCTGGGATCTCTTAAGGCCAGAATGAAGGAGGTTACAGTGGTCAAGGCGGGTGATAATAAGAACTTGGATGAGCATTTTAGCAGAATCTGTATTAAGAAAGAGACGGACGCGAGCAATGTTTTTTAGGTGGAAGTAGCAGGATTTGGTTAGAGACTGAATGTGAGGAGTAAAGGATAGATTAAAGTCCAAGAGGACCCTGAGGCAATGGAGCTTGAGAGGTAGAAGTAATGGTGGCACCATTCACCTGAAGAGAAATTGGCGCAGGAATGGAGGTTTTAGAGGGAGGGAAGATGAGAAGTTCAGTTTTAGAGAGGTTGAGCTTTAGGAAATGGGAAGTCATCCTAGGCAGGCTGTAACTCGGTCCAACACCGTAGGAGAGAGATCGAGAGGAAAGGTAGAATTGGGTGTCATCAGAAGAGGTGATATTGGAATCCATAGGAAGAGATGAGGTTGTCCAAAGAGGAAGTATAGATCGAGAAGAGTAGGGGACCCAGAACAGAGCCTTAAGGTACCTCAACTGAATGAGGAACTGGTGGTGAAGAGACACCAGCGAAGGAGACACTGAAGGAGCGAAAAGAGACCGGAAGAGGACCAGGAGAGAGTGACGTCACTGAGGCCAAGTTGACGCAGCGTGAGGAGCAGGAGAGGGTGATCACCAGTGTCGAATGCAGCGGAAAGGTCAAGAAGAATAAGGAGGGAGAAGTGACCTTCCGTTTCAGTGGCAGCTAAATCATTAGTCACCTTGGTCAGAGACGTCTCAGTGGACGCTGGGAGTGAAAGCCGGACTGGTGCGGATCAAGTAGAGAGTTAGCAGCAAGAAAACTGGTGAGCTAGTTATAGACCAGACGTTCTACGATTTTGGAGGCAAAGGGGAGCAGTGAGATGGGACAGTAGAGGGATGGAGGTAGGATCAAGAGATGGCTTTTTTGGAATGGGGGTGACTAAAGCACATTTGAATACAGAAGAGAAGATTCCAGAGGAGAGGGAGAGGTTAAAAATATGAGTCAAAGCCGGGACAGTAACTGGTAGGACAGGCCGAATAAAGTGTGAGGGGATGGGATCAAGTGGACAGGTGGTCGGGTAGGAAGACATAAGAAGTTCTGTTACATCTTCCTCTGAGACTGTAGAAAAGGAAGACATAGTAGAAGAGGGGGCAGGGAGTGAGGGAGTCAGTAGGGTAGAATGGTTAAAGGAGGAGGGCAGTGAATGCTGCCACATTGTTTGTTTTATATGTAAAACCATATACGTATATTGCTGTAGAACAGTAAAAATATTTTGCATTTACTTTTTTCATTTTTAGACATTACATGGTCTTGTTTGGTATCATAGTAAAGACTAGACTCTGACCTCTCCAATGACACCTCACTTAACCTTGTGCGGTGTACAATTCAGGGATGCAGGTTCCAAAGTCCTCCTGTCCCTCCTCACTGCAGGTCTAGGTTGTGAATTAAACAATGTGTTGCTTCACCAGATACACACTTGCTGGCAGTATGGTAAATGAGGCGAGTTAGTGCAGCATCACTGTTCACTTTATAATTGTAAACTGAATAATAGTGCCGTGTTAGAAAACAATGAGAAAAATATAAATTTAATAGATATGTTAATTTTACATAAATCTAACCTGGTTATATTTGGTATCACTGGAAAGGCTATAAACTGACCTTTCCAATGATACCTCATAAATCCTTCTAGCTCTTAGGGCTCTAGAGATACAGTGGTCTAAATTATTGCAAATTGAAAAAAATAAGATTTTTTTTCTTTTTTTCTTTTACACACAGAGCAAGGCGCCCACTTGTGGTAGGCGCCTGTAGGCACATGCCTACTCTGCCTAATGGTAAATCCGGCCCTGCGTATGATAGGTAGGGATGGGCTGGCAGTTTAATGCGAACATGAGTCAGTCCAAGAACATGAGTTTGCATCGAACATTGACCGTTCGAACAGCGAACATTTCCACGTGTTCGGTTTGTGTTCGCCCACAATGGACCACAATACACTTTTCCACTGGCCTGAAGCTTGTAATTGGCTACAGCCTTGCACCTGACCACAGCTAAGTCCCGCAGCACACTATATAAGGCTTCCCCGCAGCCCCAGCGTTTGTTGCAGGAGTGAATCAGAGAGGAGAGGAGATTGTTGCATATCAGGGTGTATCACTGAGTTATATCAGAGTTCTGGGAATTTGAATCTGTGTGTTGGCACTGCCAGCTATTATGGTGTATCACTGAGTTATATCAGAGTTCTGGGAATTTGAATCTGTGTGTTGGCACTGCCAGCTATTATGGTGTATCACTGAGTTATAGCAGAGTTCTGAATATCTTTAATCTAGATAACACAGTTGAATCAGAGTTCTGCATATCTCCAATCTTTATACCAAAGTTGAATCAGAGTTCTGCATATCTTTAATCTATATATCACTCACCATGTCTGAAAGACCAAAAGGGACAGGCAGACGCTCCCAGACACAGATAAGAGGGCAAGCAGCCTCTGTGTCGGAAGGCTGGACCCCTGGTCATCGTGGACGTGGTGCATCCTCTGCAGGGGCATGCTTGTCCTTTCTAACTGGTGCTGGCCATCTTAAGCAGCAGCAACATACAGAGGATTTGCAGGATTGGCTAACCATGCCATCCTCATCCTCCGAGTCCTCTGCCAGCCAGGCTTGTAGTGGTTTACAGTCCACCTCAGCTGCCAAAACATCTAATTCAGCCTCCATGTCCACAGCTACTCCTGCCATAGCCTCACCATCATACACGGAGGAGTCAGCTGAATTGTTTGACTACAATGACAGTGACATGCTGCTTGAGGATACACAGCAACTCCAGTGCTCTGATTCAAACTCTGAGGATGAGGAAGGGAGTATAATCAGCCTAGAGGGAGGGGGTGCTAGTGACACACAAAGAACTGGCACTCATGTTCCCCCAGCAGCTGCAGCATACTGCCAAGTTGGCTCCAGTGACGAGGAGATAGGGGGTGATGACGATGATGAGGTCACTGACTCCACCTGGGTGCCTGATCGAACAGAGGAGTCAAGTGAGGAGGAGGAGGAGGCACAACAAAAACGAGGCACAATGTCCTCTATGAGCAACCGTAGCCAGTGCAAGGCATCAGATGTCAGAGCTGCTTCGGTGCAGAGCGCTGTTGTCTCAAAGCACACGCCCAGGAACTCTGATGTCTGGGAGTTCTTCACGACATGTGCAGCAGACCGCAGCACTTGTAAGCTATGTCTGAAGAGGATCAAGCGTGAGAGAAACATCAGCCGCTTGGGTACCACATGCTTGAAGCGACATATGACCACCTGTCATGCATCCTGTTGGCACAACATTTCCCATCGGTCCTCATCTGTCTCTACCCCCACTATATGTCATGCCATGTCTACAACCTCCACTGACAGGAATGATGTTATAGTAATGGGTGTACCAGGTCCTTCCTCAGAATGTGACAGCATCCCATCAGCTGCAGATTTACGCAGTCAGATTTCATTGCCCCAGCTGCTGCAGTGGAAGAAAAAATATAGTCCCAACCATCCCCTTGCACAGCGTCTAAATGCCAGTTTGGCAAAATTACTCGCATTACAGCTGCTGCCTTTCCAGCTGGTGGACTCTGCCTCCTTCTGTGAATTTGCCAAACGTGCTGTACCACAGTGGCAGGTTCCAAAACGCCAGTTCTTTTCATGGACGGCCATTCCAGCACGTGGAAGACAATGTTATCGAGTCATTGGGAAAGGCAGTCAGCAGCAAGGTGCATGTGACTTTAGACACCTGGTCCAGCAAGCATGGACAGGGCCGTTACATTTCCTTCAAGGCGCACTGCGTAACTCTGCTTGCAGCTGGGAGGGATCCAGGATGGGGCTCTGTGCTGGAGCTTGTTCATCCACCACGCCTCCTGAAAGCTGCTTATATGAGGTCTGTCTGCTCCACCACCTCTTCGTGCCGCTGGAGGTTTTGTCACAGACAAAAGAGTGCGTCTGTCCACCGACTCTGTAGACCGGCTGACATTTATAAAAATGAATCAGTCCTGGATCAGCAGCTATCAATCCCCTGATGCTGATGTAACTGAATAGATCGGGGATCTCTTCTGCATTCCCAAAACCTCCACCACTGCACTCTTCCACAATACCTCAGAGGGGTTACGTTGTGAAAGCACTAGCTGGCACCAAAGGCCCAATATTTGGGTGCACTGACGCGTGTACCAGATTCGCATCATTTTAATACATGACGGCAGGGTCCACCCCTGCACTCTTCCACAATACCTCAGAGAGGTTACGGTGTGAAGGCACTAGATGGCACCAAAGGTCCAATTTTAATGCACCTGTTGTTACTTTCATCCAAAGCCTGCATAAGTTTCACCATAATTTAGCCGAAAAATCACTAAACTTGTTCTGCGTATCCTAAAACGTCTCCTCTTTTCATGCAGGCAGCCGCCCCAAGCAGTTGTTTATGAATAGATTAAAGGAAAACCATTTACCGTTATTTGAAATGTCATTTTTTTCTTTTTAAATGTTTCTATACATCCTACAAATCCGCCACTTCACCTGCAGGTTATGGGGACCTCCTAGGCACGATATTTGAAGGAATTTTTCGTTTTTATTCTTAACCTTTATGTCATGGAAAAAGCACTGTTCCTTTAAAAAAAAAAATTTAAAACTTTTTTCCCTTGTTTCTTGTCCCCCAGGGCACTACCCGGACCCTCATACACCTTTTATGGCAAATATCTTGCATATATGCCCTCGTGGAGGGCACTCTAAAATTCGAAAGTTCGAGTCCCATTGACTTGCATGGAGTTCGAATCGTGTTCGAATCTGAACTTTTTCAAATGTTCGTGTTCGAATGCGAACCGAACACGGGGGTGTTCGGCCCATCACTAGTGATAAGTCCTCAAAGGGTAATGGACCGGAGCAATAGGTGATTCATAAAGAAAGTAGAAGGAAAAAGGGGAGAGGGGGAGGTGCTAGGCATAGTATTGGCCAGAGGATGATGTCCCAAGTAAACAGAGACAATACAAAAACAAAACACAAAAAAGGGGGGGTTGTAGGGATGGGCACAGGCCATTACCATGACACTCCTGGCACACTCCCGCAGGAGGCCATGGAGGGACAACGTCACGAGGCCCGATGGTCCGAGGGCCAAGTATGGCAGGCAATACCATAGTGGCACACCTCGGGATCGCACGGTGTGGGTCAAAAAAAAAAAAGGGGGGGAGGGAGTGGGGGCTGTACCAGCAATATCAGATCGAGTACCGGGGGAAACTAAAAATGAGTAGGATAAAGCAAGAAGGGGAGGAACAAAGCCAAAGGTTATTTATTCAAAAAATAGGGTGGGGGGAGATAAATGAAAAACGAAAATTGGGGAGAGAAACACATCAATCAGCCCGAGTCTCGTAGCTGGCCCTGAGAGGCCGGCGGAGCAGCCACAAGTCCCAGGCGAGACACCAAAGCTCGCGCCTCAGCCAGAGTCGTCCTGCCATCAGAAGTTACAAGGAGAGAGCCCGAGGATCCCCAGCGATAATGAACACCTTGTAGACGAAGCAGTGCGGTGACCTCTTTATAGCGTCTGCGGGCAGCCAGCATTAAAAAGGGTAGATCTCAGAAGATGGTGAGAGAGTCAGCATTGTAAACGACCCGGAAATTAGGACCAGCGGCCTACAGGATCCAGGAATGGGTATCCACGTCTCTGAGCACCAGGAGAACATCCCTAGAGGCCCCCGCCGGTGCCGCAGCCGCCTTCTGGAGGCGCGTGGCCGACAGAACCCAGGACCCCAAGAGCCTCGTAGAGTTCTGCAGGATGTGGGACACCAGACTGGCATTATACTGAAGAAGCCCCTCATCAGCAACATTCTCGGGGACACCCCGAAGTCGCGGGTTCCTCCATTGGTGTCTAGACTCGAGGGCCATCACTGCCGAGTTCAGGAGAGCAACCTGTTGTTGAAGGCCCGCGACCCAGGTGTCTGTCGCCACCTGCGCCCCTTCCACCTTCAATGTATGGACATCCACCTCATCAATACGTGATTGGAGAGTCACCACCGCCGAATGAACCTCCTGAAGATCTTGACGCCAAAGACCGTGGAACTCCTCCATAACTGTGCGCAGGGTAGCCTCCATCAGCAATGGTGCCGGCTCCAGCAGCAGCCCTCCACACTCATCCGGGGTCAAAGACGTAGGTTGGGATGTCGCGTCCAAGGATTCGTGACAGGTAGTTGTCTCAGCAGTTTGGCTTCGCGTCCCTCCTCCACATCCCAGGCCCAGCAACTGCCGAATGTCCGTGAGTCCGGAGCCCCCGGCCTCTGAGCTCTTCACAATCGTCTTCCCCATAGAAGCAGAAGGCACCCTGCAGACACAAGAACGGCGCCGAGGGTGTGATGTGTAGGCCGCAAGATGGCCACCGTCGTTAGGAGGCCGCAGAGCTGGAAGACCCGAAGCAGCTCACCAGGATGCAGGCTCCGCCGCCACCAAGCCAGCGGGTCCACGAGGCTGTCTGTCAGCAGTCCAAGGAGAGGGTGCCCAAAACGCTCGTCGGAACGGCAGCAAACCCCTCAAATTAGGTGGTGCTGCCGGAGTGCAAGGAAATGGCGACCACTCTCCTCGGCGTCTAGCCACGCCTCTCCTGTGCCAATTTCTCTTCAGGTGAATGATGCCACCATTACTTCTACCTCTCAAGCTCTATTGCCTCAGGGTCCTCTTGGACTCCAATCTATCCTTAACTCCTCACATTCAGTCTCTAACCAAATCCTGCTACTTGCACCTAAAAAACATTGCTCGCATCCGTCCCTTTCTTAATCCAGACTCTGCTAAAATGCTCATCCAAGCTCTTATTATCACCCGCCTTGACTACTGTAACCTCCTTCATTCTGGCCTTAAGAGATCCCAGATTCTCCCTCTGCAGTCGGTAAAGAACGCCTGTGCCCGACTCCTACACCTCACCTCCCACACCTCACCTCTGTCAATCTCTACACTGGCTCCCGGTTTCCTTTAGAATCCTATTCAAATTACTGGTGCGACACATACAAAGCTCTCCATAACCGCACCCCGACTACATCTCCTCCCTTATTAGCAGCTACATTATCAACCATTGTCTGATAACCTATTCATTAACAGGACTATACACAGGACAAGGGGTCATCCATTTAGACTGGAAGAAAGAAAATTCAGCCTAAAGCATAGGAAGGGTTATTTTACGGTGAGAACAATAAAGCTGTGGAATTCTCTGCCTGTTGAGGTGGTTGGGTCAGAGACCGTACAGACTTTTAAAAAGCGACTGGATGACTTCCTGCAGACACAGAATATTAAGGGTTTTAATATTAAATATGTGGGTAAAAGCTGCTTGATCCAAGGAGAAATCTGACTGCCATTCTGGGGTCAAGATGGAATTTTTTCCCAGTGTGTTGCATATTGGCAAGCATTTCAGAAGCATTTCTTTTGGATCAATAGCAGTAGGTGATGTGGGAGAGGCTGAACCCGATGGACGCATGTCTTTTTTCAGCCTATGTAACACCCACGATACCCAAACAGCCCAAAGGCTGTGTCCATGTGGAAGATTGATAGATTACAATGTACACAAAAAATTACATGTATACATATAAATAAATAGTGTGTTTATTATTGCAGAAGCCACTTGCACATCATAGCAATTTAAAGAATTGCATCCCAGAGCTCCTGTGCCACATTACCCATATGCAGCAAGGAATTCTGGGTAGGATATGGAAATAACCCCTTTCTCGCTTTTATGCATCCTGGGTCTGTTATTACAGAGAACCATAAAATCAATGCTATGCCACACTGTGGCTTTCTAGCAGAGATAAGGTTTATGCAACTGGTCAAAGACACTCCTAGAACAGCGCTGTTTTTTGATTGAAAAAAATAGCTTTTATTTGGCAATACAAAACAGTTTGTAACCCCGTTGACGCATTAGTCGCGGGTTCAAAAATGCAGTCGTGATTGAACACGGTCCCGGTTTGTGATGCAGCACACATGGTATTCCCTGTGCATTACACCACAGGCTTATCGTATACTGTGTTCGCAGCACAGACATTCAAAGTGAAAGGTATTTTAATATGATAGGTAGTTTTTAATTTTTGCATTAGTGTGAAATCCCCCCCTCCTTTTTCCAGCATGGTGTCTGTTCAATTTCGTTTCCTCTCAAGGCTAGTCAGCGGGGTGATGGAAATAGATATTCTGTGTTGACTTAGAATGCCCGCAAAATCTTTGTTACATGATGTAGAAATGTATCTGCTCTGATTGGTTGTTGTATCACATTCCTATGTTGGGAGTGAAAACTGCAGGAAGTTTTTATGTATGTATAACGAACATTTCTATTGGATGATTGAAACAATAAACCAATCTGACAGACCACGGATTGATCAGATGCTAATCTGCCATATCTCGGTGTGGTTGGGTCTGTCGTCTCCTCTGATCAGAGTCGCGCAGCGCCTTAATTCATTTTTGATATATAAGAAGAAACTTGAAAAAGGTTTATGGTAATTATAATGGAAATTAGAACTTAACAGTTGGTGTCAAAAGTGGAATTTAATAATTCAATTGTCTGATATGATTTATTTCATGTTAAACAATTGCCTATATAGATAAAAGAATTTTTGCTTCCATGGGAGGCTGTCTGTGAGAGCCACTGTGTTGTTGTAGGACGCTGTGTTTGTTTTTCTTTGTTGTTTGTTTATCTTAACTCGCCTGATAGAGAACTGTTAATGAGCGGTGACTCACTCGTTATGTTGATGTACCCCGATGAAGTTCTGGTGCTGAGTATTCGTTATGTCACTCACCCGGGAAACTGAAAGATGTTTCTAGCGTTGAGTAAATGTGTGTCTTTGTGTCCATAGTGTAGCTCTATTGTGTTCTGGAGTTCTGGCTCGTAGCATTTTATTTTAATTGATTAGATTTTGATTTAGAAACATAGAAAAATGTCGGCAGATAAGAACCTTTCGGCCATCTAGTCTGCCCAATTACATGGATACTTAACCTGGATTTATCTTTTGTTTAGGATAGCCTTATGCCTATCCCATGCTTGCTTAAATTCAATTACTGTTTTGGCCTCTACCACTTCAACTGGAAGGCTGTTCCATGTATCCACCACCCTCTCAGCAAAATAATGCTTCCTGATGTTACTTTTATACATAATATATGATTTCTTCTTGTATATCGAATAATTTTATCTCCCATTGAGAGACAGTTTTTTTCTTTTTCCTCTTAATTTTTTATTTTTATTTTCTTGCGCGCTGCTGCCATTTTTTCTTTATTTTTTTGCGGCATGTGTTTGCGCGCTGATTCTAAAGGATTTGCTAACGTTTTTTTCTTTCAGATTGCATGTTGTTTTTGTTTTATATTTTATTTTGTTTCTGGCCATTGATTGCGTCTGTTTATTTAAATGTTTGTCTTTACTAACTATTAATATATGTGTTTATCTTTGATGTTTTGTATTTCGTAGTTTTGATATTATGTTTTTTATATGTAATTTATGTATAGGGACTGCTTCTCTTAAACGAGGTTGCTTTGTTTCAGTCTTTACTGCCTTGCCTCGTGTAAAAAAAAAAAAAAAAAGCACAGGAAATGGAGACAATAGGGCTTTACTTTTACAGTGACTTTCAAAAGCGCCTGCTAACTTTTTTCTCTTTCTCATACATTCATTTTTTCTCTCTTTGTTCTTTTTTTATATAATTAAAAAAAACCTCTTTATTTGTAATGTATAATGTTATTATGTGTTTGTATAAGGATTTTGTTTTCTTTGAATGCTAGTAGTCTTTTAGCAGTGCAAGTTGGATAATGGAATATGTAGTTATTTTTGTTGTTCTGTGAGTATCTATTTGGGATAATTGAACAGTATATACAAATGACATGTGTCTAATGCCTTGAATGACTGTAGTAGCAGTTGAATTCTGGAGCTGTTAGTGCTTTATAAAACTGTAACTGTAACTGTTGTGAAATTGGGCGCGGTTTGAGTGCTTCGGCGTGCGTACAGTAGTGGAACAGAAGAAAGTAATTATGGGAGCTGGATTTACTGTAAATGGATTATAAGTTGATGTATGATATATATATAAAAAAAGTAGTGTATCAAGGTGATGGGCTCAAAGTTATACATTTTCCCAAGAGAGGCGTGGTCGGTTATTTTCCTCTGGTCTTTGTTTGAGTCCAGCACTAAGGGATTGACCACACCTTAATATAGGTTATATGTTTTGCCAAAATGGCTGACTGAGATCATTTACAGTTTTGTAACTTGTATAATGGAATATATATATGTAGGTTCATGTTTGGTTGTTTGGAATCTAAGAGGATGAAGTGATATAAAGCTGAAGGATTTGAGTGAAAGTTTAAAGGAAAGCGCCTACAGGTTTAGTAGCGCTGTACAAAGGAATTTAGGCAGATTTCAAATAAGAGAAGGTCGTTTTTTGGTTTTATTTTAGTTGACTAAGGGAGATGGAAGGTTGTAGTTTGGTATCTGAGTATTATTTGATTTGTTTTCTTTTTCTGCAGTGGTAGCCAGATGTCTAGTTTTATTTTTTTTTTGCTGTCTGATGTTTTTGTCTTTTGGTGTGAAGTGCAATAGCGTATAACTATACCTCCATTGAATATTCTTGGAGGGAATAAAACAGGTTGTAAAATAGCTGCACAAACACCTCACGTTTGAATGTTTGTTTTTAACCAATATCCTTAAAAAAGATTATTGATGTTTATTAAGAATCTTTTTCTCTGAGTTTCCTCTGAGAACTTTGTGCTAATTAACGCGTCAAGTTTTAAACATGCCCTTCTATACTTTCTTTCCCAGTTCATGATATTTTTGTTGTGTTTTTTTATTTGAATTGAAGTTCACATTCTTTTCCTAGTCTCCTCCATTTTGTCTCACTCATGACCCCTCCTCTCCTCCGTGTTGTCTCACTCATGACCACTCCTTTTCTTTGTGTCCAAAAATGTGTTGCATTTTTTTTTCTCCATTTTAAAAGTATTTTAACCATATGAATTTTAAAGTTTTTTACAGGTTAATAATACATTTTTTTTCCAAGTTTTTATTTTAGGTGAAAATTACCCATGCATGCCAACTTTGCTCAAGCTAGATGGAAGATTATGTGATACCAATATTGATAAAGCTGTTGGAATTGAAGGAAATTTACTCAAACACATTATCATTTCACATTGCAATGTTACATCAACCGGATAATAAGGAATTATCAGACACCAGGCAATAAAACAATCCTAATTTATCGACAACTCATCAATAAATCATGTGATTAAAGAAGATCATTGATTTGGAAATAAAACTTAAGACATATCAGTTTACAAAACTGTTATTTTCAACCAGTAAGACAGAAGACAAAGAAAGAAGATAATGTATTTTTATATTCTGATGTCGTCTAAGTGATAATTATTTTGTGTCTTTTATTATTTTATATTTTATTATTTTTGTTGTTTAGTTACAATCAATATTGTTCAAATTCCCTGACATATTTAGGATTACTGGAGATCACATCCAATTAAAATTAGAGTTAATTAATGTATTTAGGAACATATAATTTAATGCATTTGCATGCATACGTTTCATGACATATATAGTGGTAAATGGAAAGTTTTAATTCGATAAAATTAATGCTGTTTTTATTTTTTTTGATTTCATTTGAGGATTGGTGTGTTTTATAAACGCCAGGTTTGTTTCAAAACACCGAACAAGACTGAATAGGATAGTAATTAAAAAAAAAAAAAAAATTATTATATTTAATAAAGGGTGGAGTATGCACTTCGGCTATTTCCCTTTTGAGCCAAAGTTGCGTATATATATTTTTCTCTAACAATGAGTCAGAAGTAGTATAATTTTTTTTATTGCGTGAGGCCGACAGGCTTCGCGGGGACATTTTGAAATTTATTATCTGTGTCTCTTCTTGTGTAAATTAACATTTTTATTGTTTTCGTGCATTTGAGAGTGACAATGAATGAATGGATGTATATGATTAGCGGGGTATACCATATTTTCTTTTCTTTTTTCTTTTCTTTATTGTTGCTAAAACCATATCACATCATCAAGAAACCTGACAGTCACAATGACTGAATATGGAACGAATCATGGACATTTTGTGTCAAGGTCAAAGGTCACAGGTAATAAGCAACCAGCGCAAAGAGACAGCTTGTTCAGGAGTCCCTATGGTGGGAGCTCTGATGACATTCAATGATTATGCGTCTCAAGCTGGGATGTTAAAAAAAAAAAGACCACACCTTGATCTCGCACTGCGGACTACGGTATTAGATTATGGAATATTATTTTTTTATTTAATCCCCTAGATAAGTGTGAGAAAGGATTTAATTTGTGAAAATGAGAATGTATTTCTTGAATGTGTGTATGAATGCAGGTGTGTATGCGTTTTGTGGAGTGAAGCTGAACATAGGAAAACACACAGATATAGATCTGACTCATGTTGATTTATTAGGTAAATGAACTTATACATTCAAGTTATTATACTTTTCTTGTTCGGTGAATTATATTTTGGGAAATGGGAATAAATAGTTATTTAAGGTCTAGATTAGGTATTTTTGCCTACGCTCCAAATGTGGTTCGCTGGAAGAGTGAATCTAGATAGATAAGTGTATTTTATGCTCATAAAGGGCATCCTTGGGGAATCCTTTTCGTATATCATGCAGGTATTAGGCGAGGATACTATGGCCCCAGGTATAATTAGTTTAATTGTCTAGTTTGTTTCATCCATTTTTGTGATCACGATTGTATATGTGATCAATGAGACGATTGAAAGGTATTTTAATATGATAGGTAGTTTTTAATTTTTGCATTAGTGTGAAATCCCCCCTCCTTTTTCCAGCATGGTGTCTGTTCAATTTCGTTTCCTCTCGAGGCTAGTCAGCGGGGTGATGGAAATAGATATCCTGTGTTGACTTAGAATGCCCGCGAAATCTTTGTTACATGATGTAGAAATGTATCTGCTCTGATTGGTTGTTGTATCACATTCCTATGTTGGGAGTGAAAACTGCAGGAAGTTTTTATGTATGTATAACGAACATTTCTATTGGATGATTGAAACAATAAACCAATCTGACAGACCACGGACTGATCAGATGCTAATCTGCCATATCTCGGTGTGGTTGGGTCTGTCGTCTCCTCTGATCAGAGTCGCGCAGCGCCTTACTTCATTTTTGATATATAAGAAGAAACTTGAAAAAGGTTTATGGTAATTATAATGGAAATTAGAACTTAACACAAAGTTCTGTGCCTTACAACACAGCCCCACATACAGGAATACACCACCTCGACGAAACCGTGACGAAAATAAATATGTGGTGTATCCCTTTCAGGCACACACAGAATTATGCATCCTGGTGTCTCTAAGGTC